>JAVJIF010030920.1:0-127687 GCA_038442645.1 Agave tequilana
TTGTGTAGAAAAACAAATAGACAGGAGGTTTCAATCTCAATCTCCAGGAGATGAGCTAGAGAACAAACAGTCTTGTTTGGACTGTAACTGCCACCGAATGGTTGATCTAAACGAGCAAGACAAAGCCTTTCTTCGATGACTAGGATGGAAAGAGGAAGATGAAGAGGAAGAAGCTCCGACTACTGAGGAGATTTCTGCTTTCATCAAACAGGTATATACTTTTCTAAACGTTATATAAATGTATTTTTGGGAATTGGTCCATTCAACTGCTAAGCATGCTTTTTTTTCCCTTGCTCGTCTTCAAATTTATCATCAGTATCAGGAAATACTAGGGCCGTATTCCAAGTTTTGGATTCATTTTAAATCTGAGTTTTTGGATGGGTTTGAACCTGCTAGTTTGTCTGTGGTGCAAACCTCATCAGATCACTTTGAAGCTGCTAGTTTGTCCATGGTGCAAACCTCATCAGATCGCTTTGAAGCTGCTCGTTTGTCTGTGGTTCAAACCTTCTGAAGCTCTGAGTTCGCCGTGGTACCATTTTCAAGTATGAGAAGTCACCTAGTTTCTATAGAGGCATGGTGGAGGACTGTCTTTTTCCTCTTTCATAATGAGGTAACATCAAAAGGTAGATATTATCTATAGAAAGAACTTGGAGAGGTAATGGTTTCGAGAGGATGTGATGCGATGCTAACAATAGGTGCAATACAGATTAAGATATCCTTAAGGAGTTGAATAGCATTTTTTTTCTTTTCTTTTCATTTTCCCCCCCATTGGTCCCAAAATTGGTTGGCGAAAAATCAACAGGGAGTTAGAGTGGGATTTATGTTTGGTATAAGAAAATGGTCATTTCTCTTTTTTTTTTTTCCCTTGAAGTTTTTTGCTTTTCTTTTTTCTTATGCTCGCATTCAGATGAGTTATTTCGTAAGGAACAAGATAGAATTACACAAATGAGAAGTTTAAAAATGAGAGGTAACGAGTTGGAAGTGAAACTAGCGTATTCTATGCAATCATATGGAAGTAAATCCGCTATTTTTTTTGGGGCATCTCAGGACTTTTGAGGTTGGATCCGTGGAATGTTTCTGTTTCTGTTTTGCTTCTCAGGACTTTTGAGGTTGAATCCGTATTTTGTTTTGTTTTGCATCTACAACTTTGAGAAAGGGCTCCAGCATCTATTGCAAGTTTGCATTGAGCATTTCAGCGATGTAACGTTGCAAAGAGCAGGGCTTGACTAGGCTTGTATCCTCACATAGTTGATACTCTATGGATTTTCTAAAGGATTCTTTGAGCTTTCATTCTTTCGACAATGCTCATGTTCTCTATCTGACATATATTTATGTTCAAACTTCACAATTTAAACTTCACATTTTCAAACTGCGAGCATATATGAGCACGTACGAGACTTTATCGAAGCCTAGCTTTGAGCTTTTTCAAGCTCTTTTACAGTTCATTTTTAGTAATCCAGATCACATTAGGAAAAATAATTCCATACCCACTCCTTTGACACGTTTTAAAAAAATGCCAGCTCATGTTTAGTAATCCAAATCCAAATATGAAACAAACATGGGACCTGATTAGATCACTTCACCAGATAAACTAATTGCATTTGACAACATGATTTGTAACAGAATGCAAGTTCATGTAAAAAAAGAAGAGAAAATTTATTCAAGCATAAATCACCACTACTACTACTAAGATACAACACGTACATGTACCCGATTTAATGAACAAAATTAAAAATAAAATGTAACAATGACTACTAATGCCTATCACAACTATACTAACAAAGCATGGAAAAGTTGGTGGTGCCTCAGGTGGAGAACTGCCTTTGACCACAATTTCAGTAGTTTGCCTTCTCTTCAACAACCTGGGAGAAGGGAGAGGCACTGAGCTTTGTCTTCTCTTGAGTAACTTGGAAGAAGGCATGGGCACTAAGCTTGGAGAAGGTGCGGCTTTGTCGAGGAGCTTTGTCGGAATTGGAAGTGAGCTTGGGGAGGGAGAGGAATACATGAAGGAGGGACCAGCGAATAACTCATTCTCCTCGTGGCCAAGCAAATGGTTTGCATTTCTGTGGGCTCTGGCACCACGGGTCTCCGTTGCGGAATGATGTATTTCGCTTTCACCGGCATTGCAAGAGTGGTTGAGACACTTGCGTGAGGAGGAACATATTTGGCCTCGGGACAATTATCTTTGTTGCGGAGTGACCTGTTTTCTTTCACTGACGTCAGATTAGGGGGTGGGATCCGATGACAAGGAGGAACATATTTGGCCGCAGGACACTGATCTTTGTTGCGGAATGACCTGTTTGCTTTCACCGACGTCAGATTAGGGGGTGGAAGCCGACGAGGAGGAGGAACATATTTGGCCGTAGGAGGAGGATTTTTGTTGCAGAGTGACCTATTTGCTTTCATCGGCGTCGGATTAAGGTGTGGGAGCCTTCGGCGAGGAGGAATATATTTGGCCATAGGGCAAAGACCTTGTAGAGTATCAACAAAGAGAAGAGAAGAAGAGAATAAAATGATGGATTGTAAGCATAGGGGGTGTTTCAACTATATATAGGGGTTGAGCATTCCTAATCCGTTGCTGGTTAGGTTGATCCCAAAAAGGACACCAACTCTACTTCTAATCCTAATCGCAAGGTCCAATAAAGAAAATAAGTATTAATCCTATTAGGATTAGGATAAAAAATACAGGACAACAGAACACGTAAAGGAATTGCAAAACTTCCCCCTTTTTCTCTCTCTGGCACAAACCGAGATGCTGTGGGGAGAGCGAGAATCAAAAGCAAAAGCGAGCGAGAGAGAGTTTGGGGGTTCGGTTCGGTTCTCTCTCTCTCTCTCTCTAGATCTCTGTGGAAATGGAGCGTAGCAAGAGCAGGAGCAGGATGGCGCCCTTGGCGGCGATGTTCTTCTTCCTCTTCTTCTCCATCGCCGGCATTGCCCTCTCCAAGTCGACGATCGAGCCCTGCTCCGGCTCCGACAACCCTCGTGGGCTACACCCTCTACGCCGACCTCAAGGTCTCAGAGGTGGGGGCCCTCTTTCAGGTCGACCCCGCCGCCAACTCCATCGACTTCACCCTCCCCGACACCGCCAACCGCATCCTCCCCTCCGGCCTCTTCATCCGCGTCCCCACCACCTGCTCCTGCTCCGACGGCATCCGCCTCTCCCTCTCCGTCCGATACCGCACCCGCCCCGCCGACACCCTCGCCTCCATCGCCGGCAACATCTTCTCTGGCCTCGCCTCCCATGACCAGATCAGGGAGGCCAACTCCCTCGATTCCACTGATCCCTCTGCCTCCCTCGACGTCGGCCAGAACCTCGTCATCCCCCTCCCCTGCAGCTGCTTCAACTCCACCGACAATTTCCTCCCCGTTGTATACCTCTCATACGTCGTCCAGCCCCAGGACACCGTGCCTCGCATCGCCGCCACCTACTTCACCCCCGTCACCGGCATCATGAATGTCAATGCCATGGGGACCCCCGTCGTCAAGGCCGGTGACATTCTTGCAATCCCCCTCCCAGGTAATTAATTAATTGTTCTTTCAATTTAATTCGTGCACTCATAGTGGCTTAGATAATGTCACTCAAAAAATCAACAGCAATGTTTGAAGGTGATGGACGAACTGACGATTTAGTATGATTAATTTATATATATTGTATGAGACCCTATTGGGGGTTTTCATATCTGTGGGACTGTGTGATGACTTTGGTATGATAGAGAAGCATGGAAGATGGATGTTAAGGAAAATAAAGTAATTGCAACAGGTAATGACTATGCAAAACAAAAAAGGTCTGTTAGTGCATAGCTAATCAGCATGCGGGAAATCTTAATGCGAGAGAAGTCATCGCCTGCAGCAGCAGCAATGTTCACTGAATTGAATTGTTAAGAATCTCTTAACTCTAAATTAAGGATTTAGAAGAACACGAAAACAGATCCATGTGGATATTAAAAAAAAAAAAATGCTCTATAGAATCTATCTCTCCCTCTCTCCTGAGATTTTGTTGGTAATGTGCAGTGATTTAAGAAGTGCTTATAAGAGTTATCCCAGGAATTGCATTGCCACTTTAGCACATTCAATCCTTTTCCATTTTATTGAAATAATGTGTGCAAGAGCTGATGGAACCTCATCATATAACTTGCAACAACTGCTTCTTCTCCAATTGAAATTTATCAGAGAAGGAACTATATGAACATGCAGCAGAAAGTCACAAATAAAACATCTTTTATTATTTTAGCATGCACTCACAGATCTAACCCCCTTTTAGTTGTTGATTTCTTTATGCACAACAAGGTTTTAAATATTAAATAGTAGGTCTTTTGGGGTTTTTTCATATCAGATAGTGGATATCAGATGATATATCATATATATAGAATCAATATTGGGTGTCCTTATTGGGTATTGTTTGTGTACCTCTATGTGTGTGTGTGCATGTTTTATATGTGTGTATATTGATAACTTAGGGTTGGTTATAATGTTCTAAATGTCATCTATCTAACCGAAATGTCACATCTAATAAAAGTGTGTTAACATGCATGTAAAAGCAGTCAAGGATAAATTCTTCTAAGGTGAGAATTGAAGAATTTAAGGTGAGAACTTGGACCTTATCAAATGAAGATTCTAGAAAAAAGCACAATCACTTAACCAAATCAACAATTTTAGATTGCCGCAAAGTACACTTTGGGGGGCGAGGGACAATGGCAGCCTTATCATCACATCAAAATGGGGGAGTCCCTCCATAACTGAATCTCCAATGAGATTTGGGGGAAGGGACTCGAATTTCTTGGTGGGGTAGGGATACTAAAATCAAGATCAACCTCATTTTGAAAGTGGATCACTAATAATCATAAGCTTCCTTCCATGCAACTGAACCCACAAAACCAATCCGTAGGGCCGTCAGTGTTTGAATGATTTGAGGGAGATAGGGAATGAGATAAAAATAGTTAGGGGATTAGATAGAGAGGAAAATTTTAATGATTTTTTTTTTTTGATTTCATGGTTAATTCCCCCCATTAGAGATCTCGCCTTCCAAAAGAAATTAAAGAAGAGGAGCAGTGAGATGAAAAGAGAGAGAAAACTCATGACCACAAACCACCCCGACTCTTCGCCACCCTTTGACAACAAAAAAATATAAATTAATAGGATGTCGAAATCACCTCAAATCCCTCCCAAGGTAACGATTTTGGATAGAAGAAAAAGGTGAGATGTTGCTACATGTCAAAAATCACACCCACAACTAAACTAAAGGAAAGGAGTCTTACAAATTTGCAGCCATATCATCAATGCGTAGACAACCTTGTGCTCTTGCACACATATTAATGCTCTGGCCCCAGCTCGCTCATCCACTATATTGTATAGAGACATTTCTTGGTGAAGATTGTACGAACAAAGAGGGGGTATAATATGGGCAAAGATTATTTAATATGCAATACATATCCTAAAAAATCTGATATCACTTAATTCCTTCTTTTTTCTAATTTAATATACATTGTGATTTAGTTGTTATCGGCCTCATATTGAAATAGTTTGGAGCAAAACTGAAAGTTGAATCCCATAAAAGGGACCAATTTTAAATTTAAATTGAGTGTTCAAACCATTGTTAAGAATTTAGTGGATGACATGTATATAAGTTACTATCACTAGTCTGCATGTTCTTGATGTAAATTTTCCTAAATGATGTTTCAAACATTTAATTTAATATTGGTTTCTGTTTTGTGTTACCACGCCAATAAATCTGTGTTTTGGTATAAGCCCCCTCTCATTATGGGGCCCACCATATGAGGCCCTTTCATTTATTGCCATCTCTGAAACATGGAATTTTCTGTTAGTTTTAGTTTCCATACCCATTTTACATTATGATTGTCATCTTCAACCTTCCTCCCAATTGTCTATATACCCTCGTGCCCTCATGTGGAAACCCACTTCAATCCTTTTCGTTTATCTATTTTAAAATTTTATTTCTTCCTCCACCCACAGTGCTCACCATGACCAAACCTCAACCTTTCATCTACCAAATCTACAACATCTGTTACAGCCAACCAGAGAACTTTATCCATGATGCTTTCTGCCTCTACTGCTGTTATGGGAGTGCAGACTCCACCACTCCTTTAATTCCTCTTATTGGAAGTAATTTTCAGTTTCAAATCAAATTAATAATCGAATTAAGAATTAAAATTAGTTTAGTGTTGGGTTTTAACTAGAAGTAATTCTTTTTTCCGGAGTGGTATTATAGCTTGTGGGACCATTTATGGCGGCATGTCAGTTCTATTAGGATTTGGTTTTGATAATACATTTGGCAATAGTTAGAGTTCGGGACCAGGTTCTATGGCAAAATGAGATAAGAGGATTAAAAGCTGGAAACTATTAATGTTAGAAGTATCACGAACGTCCTGTAGCTTGCAACACAGATTAAATTTCTTTCTTTCTCCATCGATTCTCCTATTTTCTTATAAGTTTGATAGATCTTCTCTCCCTTCCTCTATTGCATGTGGAAACCTCTTTGAAGACCCACACAAGAGATGTTGTAGTAGCGTTGTTGGATGTAAGTGAAAATTATGGGTTGAGAGTGATCACATATAATGGTTGAGAATTTAATGATCAAGGCACGGTGATATTTTAATGTGTGTGATTGATATTTGTATGATCCAACTGAAATGGGTTTTGTTAGGGAGGAAAATTATGTTGTGAGAAATTTAAGAAAGTGAATGAGGATGCCTTTGGTCTGAGAACTAAAGAAGAAAGAAGGGAATGGTTGCGCTAAGGGATGCGTGCCATTTGACGTCCCTAGTTAAGCCAGCCGGGGTTAGGAAAAGGGTGGCAAGGCAAAAAGATGACAATATCACGATGACTCAGGATTGGTGGGTCTTTTATTTTCGGGGACTTATTTCAAAATATGATTTGTGTCTGAGAAATACCGAAATATGATACTTTTAGGATCTAATATAAAAAATACCCTTTATTTGAGCTTTCAAACCATGTCATTTAATGGTTATGTAGTATGTGCAATACTCTCTAATTCCAAAAAAGAATTAGATTCTAGACATATAACTACCGAGCATAGTATTAGGATGTTTTCTTTGTGTGTATGTGGTCTTGTGTGCACCTTCGGTAGAATTATCTTTTGTTTTAATTTTAGGTTTTTCTTTTTATTAAATTGCTGAAGTAACTGTCACATGTTATATTATTTCATTTTGCTTCAATGTTATTTTTTTAGGGAAATAAATCCTATGCTTTGAAGACACGGACACAGTGTCTTACTCCGACACGGACACGAGGTGTTGGACACGCCAATTGTCCAAAATCCAGCCATGAGGACTCGGCTAAATATGCCAATTTCTACATGCATAGTTGACTAAGAATTATATATATTTGGCCACTGTTAGTACACAAAAGAACTTAATTTCATAAAGTGTTCTATAAAATAGTTAAACTTTTTATCAAGGACCATAGTATATTTCATCTTGTGTGTATTATTTTTAGGTAAATAATGGTTTATACATTCGTAAGTGTCGGACACATGGACACGTTGTGCTTGTGATGGGAATCACTAGTTGTTATCCTTTATTTATGCTCTTTTTATTCTTTATTTTGGCTAAGCTCATTTTATTTCTTTGTTTTAGTCCTATATTGGTTATGTTGGGAGATGTCTTCCGTGTGAGGCCTATATAAGGCCAGGACCCGCATTTGTTTTAGTAGTTCAATTGATTTGGAAATTCAGAACTTTTGTCATTGCAAGTTGTTGTGAATCTTTGCTTGGTGATGTGCGGAGTGGGAGAGAGATCTCCTTGGTGGAATCCTAAATTCATCATTATCTCTTATAAAATCCTAATTATCTTTTCCCCTTTTTTCTTTTCCCTTCTCGTTCTACATCAGTTTTGTCTCAGAGCTAAAATCATGTTTTTTTCCTCCACAAAATCTCCCCTTCCCAAAAAAAAAACTAGCCTCCGCAAAACCCTAGTCCCTCTTTTTCTTTCTCTAGTTTCAAAAAAGAGTGAAAAAAGAAGAAAAGAAAAAAATCAAAAAAAAGAAAAACATTCGGTATCAACGATTCAGATCTCGCCACGACATCGGATCTTACCGACGTCAGTAGAAACTAACGCAGACAGCATGAAGCCACCGTCTTCACCGTCGTTTGTCTCCAACCATCGTCATCACCGCACAGCCTCAATTGATCGCCGACCAGATCTGACCTCGCTGTTGACAAGTGCCATCTCAGCTTCCTTTCTCGTCGCCGACACCTGACAGCTCTCCTACATCTCGCGTCGTCACCACCGCCGTGAGCTGCCCTCGCCGTCCCTATCGTCGCTGGAGATCCAACGCCACCGTTGGAGCTCCACCACCCTTGATGTTCCTCCGCCACTGCCTAACCACCAGGGCTTCAAAATCCTAATTTTGAGTTGAAACAGAAAGCAGTAAACGAGTTGTGGGTTTAAACCTTCAAACCTGAATCCAATAAACCCGCTAAGTGACCTGACCCGTTTCACAGTCAAACCTGACCCCGCCAAGCCATTGCTGAAGTCATCTGCTCGACCCGAGCCGTGAAGTTTCCCCCAAGCCTTTACTGATGTCAGCTGACATCACTCGAGCCGTCGCTGACGTCAGCCGATTCAAGCTGATGTCATCGGCTTTATCTGAGCCGCACTGTTCACTGCAGAGCATAGTCGCAGTTCAGATCCCGTTTCAGGCACGTTTATAGTCCGATTTGAGCTTTGTCTTAGGCATTGGATTCACAACTGAGTCTCGGAGAAATTAGGAGAATTTCACAACTTTTGAGCAATAGATTCGGCCTCTACACAACTTTGTTTGGAACCACTACTCGGTATTGATGCTTTTTCAAGAGCCTTTGGGTACATTCTAAACTCATCTCTCACTATCACGATACTTTGGATATCTCTAGTATCTGTGGTGATTGTTAGTTGTAGTTGTTGCTATTTACTTATACTGTTGCCTGTTTGCATATTCACTTTTTAGGAATCATTTTAGGCGTCGTCATTTTAGAAGTCATTAGGAAATTTTTCCATTTGATCAGAAAGATATGGAGTGACGGAGTCTCCTGTTGTTTGGACACATGGTGTCATCCTATGAAGGTCAATTGACCATTACAACTCTATTAAAATTTATTTTCTTCAAAAATGGCAGCTATTTTGTTATTTTAGAATTTACCATCTTCCTTCTTGTAAGAAGAATACCCTGAATGTCACTCTTTCATGTGACTGATGGAGGAGCTAAACTATCATATTGTTATTCTCAATTAGAAAGTGGAATATTCTGATTATCAATGTTTTAATCTTACTTCAAGGACTAGTTTGGTGCACCTTAACTGATTTAAGGAAATAAGATATATCAATATTTGAGGGATTAATATGAGAATAAGGCTATTTTGATGGACTAATATACGAAATCCCAAAATTAAAAGTAGACAACTAATCAATGAAACAATTGATAGCAAATATGTGGAGAAATAAAGATTGATATTAAGAGCAAAAATTTTACAATTATCATTGTTTTCAACAACTTTTCTAGAATTTGAGTCTCCAAACCATAATTCACCAATAGGCTACTATCGAGTTTGGTCGGTTTTAGGTACCACCAGGACCCGGAACCGACCCCCTTGCGGGTACAACTTTTCGATCCAAGTCAGACACTATTATCAATGGGTCTAGGTCAGGCGGGTTCGAGTCGAGAGTTCGGGGCCAGTATTAGGTATATTTAAATTTCACCATAAAGCCTAATAAACATTGTGAAATAAAAAATAACAAAAAGGAAAGAATAAGCAAGCAATAACACACTAAATTCAAGAATAAAAATGAAACTTCAAAAAAAAAATGTAATCAAAGTGTAAATTGTTATAAAAGTTTTATTATAAACTAAAAAAGAAACTCAAATTCCTAACTCCACAATGCATACCCTCGTTCTTGTGTCACATAATGAGCACTCCCGGTCCAATTCAACTTTTAGATCTAATGTAGGAGGACGAGGATGAAGGTGGCGGCGACAAAGTGATTGAGAAAAGAAAAGTGGGCTTTGGTTTTTGTTCCCACGGTTAAAGTGTTAATGTGGGTTATGTAATTATGACTGATGTTAGTAGTTAGATAAATTATATTTTTTAATAAATCAATTCATTCTAGTAACGAGTCGGATATAATGAAAGTTTGTTTACTATTATTAATATTAGTATATTTATTTATTTATTTAAGGTATTTTAAAGGGTACAGTTCGGGTAAAATAGGTACTACCCGTCCTTCCTCAATGCTAAACATGTTTGGTTCGGGTCAGGTTTACGTGACAGTGACAGGTATCCAGAACCTATCCGACTTATGAATGGGTCTAATTTTTAGACCACTATTTAACCACTTGTAAGCGGGTAGGGTATGGTTCGGGTCCAGGTTTGGTCCGGATATCAGAGATTTAACAACACCCTATTAACCAATAATGCCTTTAAAATTCGCAAGGGTTATAGCTTGAAAAAACCCTGGCCCTTCACCTTTTATTTAATATAAATCATAGTAGAAAATTATCCTAAATATTTCTAGATAATGATTGACATAAAGAGAGATTTTTGAGGACTACATTACTACGTTATTTCTTTTTGTAGTTAATTTGATTGCATTAGCTCCAGTAACAAGCTATATATTTCCTTGCTCGATAAGTCCTTCGAGTGCATAACGAGCATGCTAAGTTTTATTCTTTTTCCTGCTTGTGCATGCTGGTTGCAAGATTTTTGATGTATATGTTTTAGGACATCGATCAAGCAATTATAGAGTGGACTCTTTAACTGCCATAAGGGTGGACTTTTACTTGTCATGGGAGGAAAATTCGGCCTGGTTATTTGTGAAAGGATTTAAGTTATTTCCTTCCTGTTCAGATCTAATCATAGACCATCCAAATACAAAATCCAATCTATTTAAGTTGATCACATCATTTAGAGTGTTAAAAAACCAAAAATCATGCAATTTTATGTTTTTTGCCCTATGCATCAAGTATGCATAAAATGGACAATTATGATTATGCAAGTTGTTTAATCTGTGCCGTGGGATACAAATTATTGATGTAATATTTTGATCATCATGTAAACACTTTAAAATCCTCGCCCCCCCCCCCCAATTTTGTTAGGTTTCAAATGTTCAAGATATAAAACTAAATAATGTAATACTTTCGCATGTCCATTTTATGGCTATTTGCTGCATAGGTTAAAAACTTAAAATCACTCGTGTTTCTGCTTTTAGGGAATGAATGTAGATCATCTTGAATGTACTTGATCTTCAGTTTGGTGTAACTGGATTTGAATGGGAAGGATTTGATGCTAAGTCCCATCGGAAGTCCCCAGGTCTAAAAAGGGAAATACAACTGATGTAGGAGAGACTCCCTCCTATGTTGTTGATGCGGATAGATCTCAGCCCCAAATCTAGAGCTTAGTAATAAAAATAAAGAAAGTCAATTTTGTAAAAACTCTTTACTTTCAAAAAGGGAGATCAATTAACTCAACTATTCATCTCTCTCTATATATAGAGAGATAGAGACTTGTGTCATTTCGGAAGGATCCGAGGCCGAATTCTTTCCATTCAAATACGACCCTACAACATCCGAATGTAAGATCCATTTCGTTGAAGTTGATCTACATTATTTCAAGTAACTAAAAATCAAAAATCATGTATCTTGATTACCTTTTGCCAATCCATGAAGTAGGCGCAAAATGAACGGCTGAAAATGGTATATTGCTTAGATCTACGTCTTTAGACATAAATTCTAGATCTGACCATTTTATCATGATTTAAATATTTAAAAACCCTCACACACCATTTTTTGTTAGATTTCAAATATTTTACACCGTTAAACTAACACTATTTGGCCATTCATTTTGCGCCTACTTGATGGATGGACAAAAAGTACTCAAACTACATGATATTTGTTTTAATTACTTGAAATAATGTAGATCAACATCAACAAAGTGGGTCTTGCATTCAGATGTCATAGGGCATTCAAATGTCGTCATCATCAGAAATGAACTTCATTTTTTTGAAGAAATATACTTTAAAAAGTTAAAAACAAAAAAATATTACAATACTTTTTCACCAAAAAGAGAAGACTTAATTGACACTTTTTTTGATTATCTTAAAAAGGATATAAGCAAAATGATGATAAGTATTCTCTGCAGTAGCAAGAAGGCCCTAGAATACATCTTAATGCTATGATGCTTGTGTGCCTTGTTGGAGCTTCTATTCCCCTTGAGTTTAAATGTAACAATCACAAAAGTATAAACAATTTGGTGCATATTAATAGATCAACATAAAAATATACATCTATAAATATCAAGTATATTTATTGGTGAGTATATATTCAAGGCATCCTTATTGTCATCTCCTCACTCCTAGGTCATAGCAGGCGTCGGCTTGAATCGTATCTTGAAAGTTACACGGTTTTAAGTTCATATGGAACTATGGAGCAAACCACCATACGTCCCTGTACTATGAAAGGAGTAAAAGGAGGTGACCATATCTTCTATGGGAAAGCTATATTATTTCCCTGGGCACAAATATAGGACAAGATGCCAAATATACACACTTAAAAAAACACATGCATTGCTATCCTATTCGTGTACCTATAACTGATTAGCAAAAAAGGCATCCTAGGTATTCTCAATATGGATGGACGATACTCAAGAAACCCGATAAACAAGCTAGAAAGCTAGGTTATAAAAACGCGATGAGGAAACAACAATATGTACAATTGTATATATAATTATGTTTCAATATTTGGCATTAATTGTTTTATCAAGCGTAGCCAAAATTTGGTAATTTTCTAATAAGAAAAAAGTGTGAATTGCATTTGAATATTTCGGCAAAAGGGAACAACATCTGGTAATGAGTAACACGAAACTGTGAATCTGAAATTCACTCAGCAAATCTTTTATGACAAGTAGATGAAAAAAGGAAAAAAAAAACACAATGTCCATAATAAGATATAAATAGCCTTAAATGGCGAGGGGAATCCCGCATTTAACTTGAACCAACATGATACGGCTCAACGGTTACTTTTCACATAACAAATTTGTCCCCATGGACGTGCCAACTGCCAAGTTATATTCTTAATCCTTTCTTTCTTTTATGGATACTAACATGTTCTGACCGCCTCCAGCATGTCCTCATTTCATGTACTAGTTTTTGGCACATGTAGATGCACGTATTCATAAAATGAAAAGGAATGGAATTTTTTTTTTTGATAAGATGTAAAATGATAAGCATTAATATTTATATTGTACAAATTAGCTTTATAAGGAGCACATATGCAAAATTTCCAAGTAAATTTAGACATATACAGATTAATAATTTTTAAAGACTTTTTGTAATTTTACATTATTTTTTTGAAGAATAATCTTACACGAAAAATTATTGACATTTTTCATACCTATAATAATTTTTTTGCTCTCAAGTATGATTTTAGATTAGAGTTATTCAAGAATAAGCTAGAAAGGACTGTATTTAGGATGTACATATTTAAATAAAACTATGTTCATTATATTTTTGTCAATCAATGTTTTGGATTTTAAATACACCACAAACATAAGAAATAAGTATTTGGGTATTAATAATTCCCCCAAAAGAAAGAGTATTAAGAAAGTTGTATATAAGTTAACTATGTTTATGTGGGTATATAAATAAGGAATACAACTTTTCGGTACAGAAATAAGTTTTCTGTAGCCAACACTAAATTAATACATATTTTGGGTACAAGATAATTTTCCTGCCCAACTCTTTACCTGCCGCATTTGGAGGGTTGTGCGGGGGGTGGGGGGGGGGGGTGGGAATCAATAGGTGCGTTTAGACGGCCGCCACCGGCGGCTACACACTCTAGAGCTATATATACTAGATTGATGCAGTAACATAAGAAGAGAAGCCAACTCAAACGGAATTGTCCACAACTCGATATTACCTAGGTTGTTTTAAAACTCACAAGTTGGAAAAAAAAATTCCTTATGCTTATTGATAGCATGCAAGTTCCAAAACACAAATAGTTTCGTTTTGATTGTTCAAAGGCAAAAGGCATGGACAAAGACACACAACATGGCAATTGTTTAAAAAGTGGGGGCACAGGTACAAGACACCACGTCACTAGAATATATATAAATAATAAAGAGAGAGCATTCATACATACATAGACGAGCCATGCACCAGAAGTCCGTATACATTTTTCTAATAATATAATAACATATAATGATTGCAAGTTATTGCACATGTTTATGACTTTGCAAAAAAAGAAAAATAGTTCTTGTGTTTTAAGCTTTCTATAGAGTAGCTTAATGTACTCGTTTCTTATATTGAAACATATCTTAACCTATCATAGTTTTGTGCAAGTCATAGTCCTTTTCTCACTAAAGTACAGTCTTGATATATAAATGAAAGTAAATATGCATCTCAAATATATAATCTGAAAAATGAAGTGTATGTGAAATGTAGAACATGTGTCTAAAAACACCCAACAAGAATGCTAAATTAAATATACTATATAATTGAGGAATATCTCAGAAGTTTCTAGGAGTGAGGAGACGTTGAAAAGTGTCTAGCAGTGTCGAAGAAGTGTCAATGTTTGACATGTTTGTCTCTGTGTCCAACACAAGTATTATTTCATGATGAAGTCTTCGTGCTGCATAGTTCCAGAGTAAGTTTTCTGTCACATTCTTTTCCGTACAAGTGACTAATTATAATGTTTCTGTGTGTAAGCTTTTATAACATGCTTCCACTTGCCAACTGCTGTCACATTTTAATTGAATAGACCTTTTTCTTAAGACTTGTCTTCCTTCTCTCCTCTGCAATAACCTTCTTTAACTTGATTTCGCGTGTAGCTTCTTCTCATATAGCCCCCTTTGCATCTGCAAAGGCCTCTTTGTGTCCAAGGTTCTGTAGGTTGATGTATTCCCTTGATGAAATGGATGGAAAGGCAGAAAACCTCTAGTTTGAGATGATTTCTGACACTTCTTTAAAACAACTTGAAAAAAAATGATCTTTTAGCTAATCCAAGCTTTTCATAACATCAAGTTTGACCTATCTTCTTTATTTCCTTTTCTTTAGTATAATATAGAAGGAAACATGCTCTTCAATTTAGCATGGTGATCAACTTGCACATGAAGTGGCGAAACCAAAAAAATTTGTGATCAACTTGCACATGAAGTGGTGGAGCCAAAAAAACTAAATCTGTTATACAAAAGAAAACAAGCTCAATTACAAAAAAACATAGCTTTTCTTAGTATAAAGTTCAATTACCAAAGAAAATAAGTTAAATTTCTTTTTTGCGTGATTTCATTATTTGAAAACGGTTAATGATTTCATCACCAAGATATTGTTAAACTATTAGTCAGTTACCTAATCGGGAGTCATATTGTAGTTACCTAATTAGGAGTCATATTTCTATATGTTATTAGGAGTCTTACTTGTATTATTATCAAAAAATTAGCATTAGACTCCTTTCTTTTCAATTAATTTATGGAAAATCTCAGTTACAAATTTGTTTTCGCCTCAGCTAATCCACGTCAGCATAAATTGATTACTCTTAACTATCACTTCTTTATATATTTTCATTTCCCTTTTTACCTGTCCCAGTGCTCCTGATGTTGCTCTCCCCGCAACCTTAACTCCGACACAGAGTAATTCGCGGATCGCTCTTTTACATATTCGTTTGTTTGTGTTCGCAATGAGTTTTGTTTGTGATCGATGTGATATTTAGATTTGAATTGTATATCGATCATTACTATTGCAGTCGAAGTTCTTGCAAAGTCCTCGTATAAAAGATTGTGACATTGAGTTTTTGATTTATTTTCTGCTAGATGATGACGATGCTGAAATGTGAGGAATCTTTTTGTGTGAGGAATGCAACTCAAGGACTGTGACTCATGATCTGATTTTTATTTTGGGAGAGTTAGAGTTTTAGAGGAGAGTTAGAGTTTTAGAGGAGAGTAAAACAGTGAGATAAGAAATGGTCGCAATAATGCGATTATAGTCATAATCCTTATTATGAGTAAATGTCCGCATAATAATGACTCTGACCATGGTAGCAGTCCTTATTATGAGTAACTGTTATCATAATAAAGACTTTGACCATGGTCGCGGTCTTCATAAAAAGGAATGCGATTATAGTCATAATCCTTATTATGAGTAGCCGTCCTCATAATAAGGACTACGATTATGAGGACTGCAACCCGACAATTCTCACAAAGTTGCGGTCGCGGTTGCGGAGCGCTTCGAAGTCGAAGTCAAAGTCACAGTTGTAATTCTCACAAAGTTGCAGTCGCAGTTGCGAGCGCTTTCAGTCGTGGTTAAAATTTAAAACGGGGGATTTGTTTTTTTTTTTGGCATTTCACGATTAAAACCCTACTCAACACATTTCTGCAATCTAGTGCCTACTAAAAAAATGATGCCCAGGCGAAAAAATTGTAATTGAGATTTTTGCTAGTTAAGTTTTAATATAGCAGGTTCAGCCGAAATTCCCTTTATATTATCCTATATATAAGAGTACAGAGAGAGGATTAATCAACTCTCTTAGATCTTTTTCTCTCAAATTTCGATATGGTATCGCAACCAATTAAATTTTTTCTATTAATTGTCTTCGACAAATTGTTCACGCACCAGTGCTAGCAATGCGTATATAGCATGAGTCTAGAGGTGGGCCATGTTTTCGCATTGTGACACTATTCCTAGCACCAGACCATACTTCATCTTCCTACTACTGCTCCAGCCTGTGCTACAATTACTTTATTATTGTAACTACTGTTGTAATTACTGCTGCTATAGCTACTTTTGCAACTATTCTACTGCTGCAACAATAACATTTTCAGATTTTTTTTAGCCTGTGTTATACCTCTACTCCTCTTGCCACACGCAACATCCACCTCTACAACTTCTGCCAGCCAATATGCAGCCCTGCTACCCTCGTTATTTGCCTTCAATAGGTTTTTACGAGGCCCTGCTATGCTCTTAAAGGTCCTGCCATAATTGTTAAGTTCTATTATGCATCCGATGGATTGATTTGATCCTTTACGATTGTCTTATATGAATTTCTACAATGTGGATTGTTGAGTTCTCTTGTAACTACTATTGGCTGGTTATCTTTCTTTTTCGACTTCCTATTTGTTGTAAAGTCATCTTATTCTTCATCTACTACTATTGCTTCAAGTTCATCAGTGTTTCTATTTCTAATCTTCTGCTGAGTTTGAGAATCTCTAAAAATCTCCTTTTTCTACTGAGTTTGAGGATCTTTCAAAATTTTACCAAGTTTGAGAATTTCTAAAATTCGAATTCTATTCAAGGATATGAATATGACATTTCGTGCAGTTTTTGTTCAAGTATTTGGTTCGACTCAAATTCAGTTCACTTTGACTTGCAACCTTGGTATTAACATCATTGATTGAGGAGATTGACATCAACATTAGGAATTTTACTCATCTTTTGTTTAGTAAAATTTTATTTAGGAGATGTTTTATTAGCCTTTGTAAACAGCTGGGCATGATTGATATCTATGCTCTAACTTGAAGTGGAATGTTAAACTTTTTAATTAGTTAATTATCTAATTAGGAGTTATATTGCTATATATTATTAGGAGTCGTACTTGTCTTATGAGTTGTAATTTTGTTTGCCTATAAATAGGAGTATAGAGAGAGGACTTATCAACTCTTTTAAATCTTTTGCTCTGAAACTTTAATAGATATCAAATACATTATTTTCAATGAATGTGAAAGAGGAATAAGAGGAAATGCTTGCACATGCACGAGAGAGAGAGAGAGAGAGAGAGAGAGAGAGAGAGAGAGAGATCTGTGAAAAAACAAAGTGATAAAAAATAGGACCAGTTATTTCTTTAAGAATTAAGAAAGGATTGGACTACTGAGATTTATGTGAATTTTTTCATTTTTAATTAAAAACCATTAGATTGCTTGTGTTAATTAGATATAGTTAGTTAAATAGATATATGACCATAGTTAATTGCCAAATAGAATTTTATGTTTATTGAGATTCTTTTAAACTTTTGAATCATATTCTATATTAATTTTTATTGCTAATTATAGATCATGTCTTTGATTTTTTTAGAGAAAGATTGGGTGGAGGGGGCAAGTGTCACAAGGTGATTGGCCACATTGTATTTCACAGCTAACAAAGCTATGTTTTAAACAAGCTTGAATCTGAAGTTTCTTAAGTTAGTGCTACATATTTCCATTATTATATTATAGTATAATATTTATTTGCATGCTTTTTTGACAAGTAAAATTGATTAGTGAATAGTAATTTACATTGAAATAAGGTTTGCTGCATGTTGTTGTAGAAATGCTAATCTTCACTTCATAGCATGTTGCATTGCAGCATTAGGGACATGATTATATCAGGGTACGTGTACAATGTTACTGAAATAAGGATATTTCTTCTTTGAATTTCACAAGTTTGAATAGGTTAGTATATGTATACAGTTATGTGGCTTGTTATTGTGTATTGTAACAGTATGTCACCTAATAAACAGGTTAAGTATATTATTTGATACGGT
Source organism: Agave tequilana (assembly GCA_038442645.1). Taxonomy (NCBI): domain Eukaryota; kingdom Viridiplantae; phylum Streptophyta; class Magnoliopsida; order Asparagales; family Asparagaceae; genus Agave; species Agave tequilana. The sequence continues at coordinate 18,514 of JAVJIF010030920.1, forward strand.
CTCTGTCTGTATACTTTTTTCTTTACAAATGATGGAAAAGTAGTTTTTCTTTCTTGATGTCTCAAATGATATTTGGTGCATAGTTCAATGTTTGTTATTGTTCTTATTCATTTAATAGTGCTTAATCGGTATGGTGTTTGCTTATAATTGAGATTAAAAGTAATGATACCCATGCTTGCATACACACACACAATTATAGCTGTACTCTTTCACTCACACCACCCTAAAATGCACCCATAAGCTCTCAAACAAAGATGTTGCCATACCTGTATCAATGAATATTATCAGAATTTCCCCCACCAAACTGGGTAGCCTGTGGGGGTTAAACTTTGGTAGATGGCTGCGCAGAACAATCGCCAAAAAACTGAACTACTAATTGTTGGTCACCTTGTGTTAACCCTTAGTGAGTTGGTGCCAAGTACATTATTCGAGGTATTGATCGATAAAAGAGGGACTTGCGAATAAATTCTTAAGGGATATGTCCAGTTTTACTTAGTGCAATCTAAACCCCTGAAACAAGTGAGCAAGCTTAAACATTCCTCTACACAAATAGGGAAGATGAAGCAACTAATTTTTATCATTAGATAATCATAAATGATAAATGTTAATGTCCTATACTAACATCAAATATAAAGTCATGATTTCTCAAACAACTTTTTACTTTCTTGCTTGATTTTACCTTTAGTTTAATTCTCTGAATTGTAAATACAAAGGTCATTAGATTGTCTGTACATCTAAACTTTTTTTTAAAAAAAAGTATCTTTTACTCAAAATTTACGAATCAGACCGGGTTGATTACTTTTTCCAAAACGAAACCCATTATGTTACTTAAAATTAAGTTAGGTGATATCAAATTTTGAATTTGTTTGAGTTTGTTGAGTAAGACACAATATCTCAAGCAGTTGTTTGTCTGTGTACGTATTGTTTTGTGTGTTTGTGTAGGGTGTGTGTTTGTGTAGGGTATGTCTAGCAGTTGTTTGTTTATGTGTAGAGAGATTTGGGTAAATTCTACAGGATGACAGTTTGCTATTCATATTATTTGAATTCATGTGATCGTTCAGAAATTGGATCTGTTATCTAGACTCCAATTCGAGCAACCATATGTATGGTTAACTTCTTATGAACCTATTTCTAGGCTCGAAAGGTTCCCCCTCCCCGGAAGAGAAAAGGTGCATAATTTTGAATTTGGAATGGACCGAAATGAACTTTGGGGGCGTGGGTGTTTGGGGGGGGGGGGGGGGGGGGGGGGGGGGGGGGGGCGGGGGGCGCTGAAGCCATTGTTTTTTAATGTCTGGAAGAAGAAAGAGAAGAAAAGGATAAAGAGAGTCAGTGAGATTTAATGAACAGAGAGGCTCTTTCTTTTGCTTTCTCAAAATAAAGAAAAATATCAGCACTGGAAGAGAACAGCGGTTATTCAGGGATTGGTTATGGAGATGGTGCTGATGCCTCTTGTTGTAGAAAAGCAGATGGACAGGAGGTTTCAATCTCAATCTCTTGAAGATGGTCTAGAGAACAAACAGTCTTGTTCGGACTGTAACTGCACCAAATGGTTGATCTAAGCGAGCAAGACAAGGCCTTTCTTCGATTACTAGGATGGAAGGAGGAAGATGAAGAGGAAGAAGCTCTGACTGCTGAGGAGATTTCTGCTTTCATCAAACAGGTATATGCATGTGTGGTCTGCATATTCCCTGCATTCTTTTTCTAAACATTATATAAATGTATTTTTTCGGAATTGGGCCATTCAACTGCTAACTATGCTTTTCTTCTTGCTCGTTGTCAAATTTATCTTCAGTATCAGGAAAAACTAAGGTCGTATTCCAAGTTTTGGAATCATTTTAAATCTGAGTTTTTGGATGGCTTTGAACCTGCTAGTTTGTCCGGGGTGCAAACCTCCTCGGATCACTTTGAAGCTGCTAGTTTGTCCATGGTGCAAACCTTATCAGATTGCTTTGAAGCAGCTCGTTTGTCTGTGGTGCAAACCTCCTGAAGCTCTGAGTTCGCCGTGGTACTATTTTCAAGGATGAGAAGCCATCTAGCTTCTATAGAGGCATGCCGGAGGACTATCTTTTTCATCTTTCCCGCCGAGGTAACATCAAAAGGTTTATACTCTCTGTAGAAAGAACTTGAGAGGCGGGAAACTAATTGTTTTGAGAGGATGCGATGCGATGCTAAGAGAGTGAGAGAGTTAATTATTATTATTATTTTTTGTCCCTCTTTTCTACCTAACAATAAGTACATTACAGATTAAGATATCCATAAGGAGTTGTGAATAGCAATTTTATTAATTTTTCCTTTTCCTTTTCCCCATTTTTGGCCCCAAAATTGGCTGTAATGAGAGGTAACGAGCTGGAAGTGAAACTAGCGTGTTCTATGCAATCATATGGAATTGCTGTTTCAAGGCATGCGCTATATAAAACCCATCTTGCTGCAGGTTTCTGTAGAGCATGAACAGCTTATTGTTATCTCAATTGCTGTGATGTTATTTTATTGCTAGAGCTCTTCATGGTGAAACTGAATGCAGCAGGGGAGATTGTTTAATTTCACTAGTTAAAAATTCCCATGGGCCAAGTGCCTGTTAGTTAATATTTGTGTAATTTTATTTGTGAAATATTGTGGGACATGTTTTGTTGAGTTAAATTTAGTTTTCTTTAGCTAATTCTTCTAAAACTAAACTTCATTCTTTCGACAATGCTCATGTTCTCTTATTTATTTTTATCGAACATATATTTATGTTCAAATTTGGTGGCACATAAGCACGTACGAGATTTCAGCGAAGCCTAGCTTCGAGCTTTTTCGAGCTCTTTTACAACCCTACAGATTACACTGGGAAAAATATTTCCATACCCACTCCTTTACTCCCATTTTGTTTTAAAAAAATGCCAACTCATTTTTAGTAATCCAAATCCAAATATGAAACAAACACGGGACCTGGCATCACCCAATTGGATCACTTCACCAGATAAACTAATTGCACATGACAACATGGATTTGTAACAAAATAAAATGCAGGTTCATGTACAAAAAAAAGAATGTATTCAAGCATAAACTACTACTACTACTACTACTACTACTACGGCGACCACGATACAATACAACACGTATATGTACCTGATTTCTTGAACAAAACTAAAACTAAAATGTAACAAGGACTATTAATGCCTATCACAACTATACTAACAAAGCATGAAAAAGTTGGTGGTGCCTCGTGTGGAGAAGTGCCTTTGACCACAATTTCAGCAGTTTGTCTTCTCTTCAACAACTGGGAGAAGGGAGAAGGACTAAGCTTTGTCTTCTCTTGAGTAACTTGGAAGAAGGCAGGGGCAATAAGCTTGGAGAAGGTGCAGCTTTGTCGAAGAGCCTTGTCGGAATTGGAAGTGAGTTTGGGGAGGGAGAGGAATACATGAAGGAGGGACCGGCGAATAACTCATTCTCCTCGTGGCCAAGCAAATGGTTTGCATTTTCGGTGGGCTTCAGCACCACGGATATCCGTTGCGGAATGATGTGTTTCGCTTTCACTGGCATTACAAGAGGGGTTGACAGTCTTGCGTGAGGAGGAACATATTTGACCGCGGGACAATGATCTTTGTCGCGGAGAGACCTGTTTACTTTCACCGACGTCGGATTAAAGGGTGGAAGCCGACGACAAGGAGGAACATATTTGGCCGTAGGAGAAGTATCTTTGTTGAAGAGTGACCTGTTTGCTTTCACCGACGTCAGATTAGGGGGTGGAAGCCGACGAGGAGGAGGAATATATTTGACTGTAGGAGAAGTATCTTTATTGCAGAGTGACCTGTTTGCTTTCACTAGCGTCGGATTAGTGTGTGGGAGCCTTCGGCGAGGAGGAATATATTTGGCCATGGGGCAAAGATCTTGTAGAGTATCAACAAAGAACTATATATAGAGGTTCAGCATCCCTAATCCTTTGCTGGTTAGGTTGATCCCATAAAGGAAACTAAATTTAGTCCTAAATTAGTCCTAATCCTAATCCTAGTGGGGTAAACATGCATTACACCTCACTTAATCTGAGGTCCAATAAAGGAAATAATTTTAATCCTATTGGGATTAGGATAAAAAAGAAAAGTTGACCGGAGAATTGCAAAGTTTTTGTTATGATGTGGTTAGATAATTACTCAAGTGTGAATTCTATGTCGGAGGTTGTTTGTGCGTGCAAATGTGTGAGAGGAGTTTGCAGGCAGCGAATGCAATCGTGTAAGAACCCCAGTACAAAGAAAAATTGCGGGACTCGCAGCAGTTGCAAGAGTTAAGAAGCAATAATGTTACACATGAGAATTGAATTGTAAGCGAGGAACTCGCAGCAGAAGAAAGATATGACGGCAATTGTTGGCAGCATTGTGTTATCGTAGATGATTTTTTTTGAGTTACGCAATTTTAATACCAATTTACGTGTTCGTCATGACTGCTGCTTTATTTGATTTGCTCCGCATATACCATATAAGTCTTCAGTCAAGACGATATGTTTGATTACTACATACATATTACATGCCAGTCTTCAGTTGAGAGGATACGTTTGATTATTACATATATATATTATATGTATCGTTGTTTAAGTGCTACAGACAGACGGCCAAAAGGTGTTCAGGTACGAGAAACAACATGCTACTCCGATGAACAAGATGAAGCTTCTTTCGTTAGAGAATCTAATTTTATAGAAGCAGATTTCCCTGTGCCAGTCTCTAGAGTATCAATTTGCTCTGGGGCACGGGAGCTGGAAGTGCCGGTTGTTCTCATCAGCCTCTGTGGCTTTGAAAGCGCGAAACACCCAATCAATGTTTTGAACACTGTACCCGCTATTTTTCAAGGTACCTGAAACTTTTGTGATTGATCTTTATACGGAAGTAGCAAGTTTTGTTGACTTGTTCGTTAAAGAATTTGCCTGAAAATTGTGTTTTTTAAATAAGTAGAGAGTAAGAGAAGAGACTCCAATATGATATATCTATGAAAATGTTCTATACTGCAGATTCAATTTCATATGTGAAGAGGAAGTGTTGTAATTCTTGTGTATAGAATCAAAAGAGAAATGACACGAAATTTCAGAGAGTGCAACAGAAGAGAAAGTAGTGCGTAAATGAAAATAGAAGGAAATATGTTGTGAAAAACTATAATCACTGGTTTGGGTGATACCTTTTTCTTTTCTTTTTTTTTCATTTCCAATACGTCAGAAGAGGAGAGTTAGAATAACTCCTCAGCGTCATCATCGTACAGTGTGAGCTTAGACTTTGCTGTTTTGTCGGTGACTTCTTTGTGAACTTCTGACCTGCAACAAAAATATGGTAGATGTGACCATGTCACTTGCACACTCTTGTTCTCAATAAATAAGATATATGGTTGTATTATTTTGTTATGAAGTTTTTCTAATTACCTTCCTGTCCTGCTAACGTCTCTCTTTGCACACCTGGTGTGAGGGCAGCCATGGTGATCATCAACAGAGAGGAAGAAAATAAGAAAACAAATACTAAACACTGTGAGAATGTCATTAAGAAGTGTATATCTATTACAATTCTTTTGCGCAAGGCAGGTCTAGATTCGCAAGGATAAAGACATAGCAGCATGCGAATAAAAGGAATACTGACAAATATAACAAAAAAAAGAATAATAATGCTCATGAAATTTACAAAGAGAGAGATATTAGACTTTGTTGGCAGAGAATGGCGTCAGCGTGGGCAGTAACAAAGTGCAAAAGCTATAGGATTCCAAGTTGCGGTAGTATAATCAATCAGCCTTGCAACTGTAACTTGAGAGATGGGATCAGAATTATAGGACAGCTGGATAAACAATAAATGCCCGGGGGAGTAATGATGCGTCAAACCATAAGCAAATTGAGGAACCCACCCCTCACTGACCGGGTCCGAAGGTGAGATGTCTTAAGAGCACAAAGCTGAAGACGATGCAGAGCAGGAGAGCAATGTGTTCGAGGAACAGCCAGTGGGTTTGGCCCATACTTGGCTCTCATGACAAGCGGCCAAAAGGCAGCCAAGTGCTGTAGCAGATTGTTGAGCTGCTTAGTTTGGAAGGAGAATGCAACATGAGGTAATCTTCTGACATTCAGGCCGAAAGCAGATTGTGGAAGACAGATACTATGCCAAGCAACCAGTGGTTGTTTCCTGTGTATTCCTGATGACCAAAGAAATTGTCTAATTATTTGTTCCATTTCCAGAATTGTTCGAGCTGAAAGAGGAGAAGCTCGTAGTACATGCATGGGTATGGCAGTGAGAAACAGCCTGGCAGATCACTATACGAGCAGGGAAGGAAAGTAACTGGGCAGACCAATGAGGAAGATTGCGACGAAGGCAAGAAATATTTTGTTGAAAGTGACTGTCTGGGCTGTGTAGCAGAGATTGGAACTCCCAAATAGTCCAACGGACCTGGAGAAGGTGATCTATGAAAAATTTTGGTAGCAGCAAGATAGAAGTTAAGAGGGACCTGATCAATGTTGCAGTAGAGGATAGATTTCTGTAGATTTAGTTTTTGCCTGAAATGATGGTGTAACTTTGCAGGACATCAGTATCATTGCAGAAATTTGATGGATAAGATGAAGATCAGGGGCAGGGAAATTTAGTTAATTATTGATAACAAAATCACAAAAAAGGTTGTGAACACTTTGTTGAGGTCCAATACTACATTTGAGACCAAAATCATAAAATCGACACCAGTTGAAGTTCATATTCCAAACCAAATTCAGAAATCAAGTAGTGAAAAACGGTAAGGTGCAATACTACACTTGAGAACCAAATCCTATAGCTGAGATCAATTTGAATTTCATATCTGAGACCACAAAGAGAAAAGTTGACTGTCAACACATATTTGAAACCAAATAATCAAGGATAATTATGCTAAATGGCTCAGAAATGGCAAAATATCATTTACTTCACGGGGGAGAGCAGTACAAGTTTTGCCTCGTTATCCCTAAAACATCATATTAATGGCCTATCACCACAGCCTACCCAAATCCCTGATACTCAAGGTCTAGCATGAATGCACAGACCACATTCCAAATATATTAAGTAACAAGATGAAATTGGCAGCAAAACTGTAAACATAACAAAACTACATTCAAAGAAGAAAAACTTATAAATTTAGAGGATGTAAGAGAATAGTCAAGGGATGAAACATGGTAGAGGTGTTAAATCTACACATATCAAAGGCCAAAAAATGAAATTTAGAGATAGTTGAAAGGAAAGTCGAAGATAATCAGGAAAACAAGCTGCCAAGTTTGCAGAGTTCAAATGCAAGACCACATTTGAAACCAAATTAGAAGATTCACACCAAATTGAAGGTTATACTTGAGATCAAAATCAGAGCATAAAGGTGAGAACAATATGAGACCAAAACCACAATTGTCAGACCAAATTTAAGAAAATAGTTGAGAGCACAATCATAAATTTACTTCCAAACCCCCATAAGCCAAAATTTTCATTTATGAAAGGCCTACCATCACTGCACACATAGTTCAATTGCAATACCACTTTCCAAATATAGAAACTGACGAGATAAAAGTGGCACAAATAATATCAACAAGTAAAAAGTAATTTTAGAGAAGGAAAAAGCTTGAGGTATTACGCAATTTAAGTTAATATTTTAAAGAAAATTCATGTAAAGAAGGTGTGAATGAAACAAGTTAAAGTTGCAAAACTAAGCCTCCACATCCCCATGTACTCCAATTTTTGATAGATCAAAAGGCTAGCATTAATACACATATAGTTCAGAATAAGAGAACAGTAAGATTTGCAGTATTAATTAAAGGGAAAATGTGTTTGTACTCATCCTTTTTCTGATTTACTTCTTTACCCCTACTTGACTTTTACTTCGTCATTTGCCCCTTTCTTTTATTTGGTATTCTTTTTTTAGCCTTATATCAATTTACAGAAACCTTTAACAACCTTTTTTATTATCTGGAACCAATGTTTAAAATAACGATAACGTCACGATAACGGTTTTCCTTTGTTATGTTAATATAAGTTCAGGGGCGGCTCAATTTCTAGGGAGAGCTTAGGCGAAAATTTCAAATGGGCCCTTTTAAAATATACTTTAAAAAGTAATTAATATTAACTAATATTTTATTTAATTAATATTTTATTGAAAAATAATTCTTCTAGCTTTTTAAGATGCAAAATTTTTAATCAAGTTTTTGTATTCAAGTTTTGCTAATGTATCTTTTTCTATAGAGTAGTTGTAGGCCCTGCAGTCAGTCTGAGGTCTGGGCGACAGGGGCGGTGAAGAGCGAGGCTGCACAGAGAGAGTTTTAATTTGAAAATTCTCTAATTATAATTAAATAGTTATGTAAAGTGGAAAAGACATCTGAGGAAGTGGAAGAGACTCCTCTTTAATTATAATTAAATAGAATAGGGAGTGGAGGATATTAGCTTGGAAAAGTGAAAGAAACTCATGCTTTTCCTGTTAATATAAAAAATGAAGAGGAAAAAAATCAAAAAAGCGTGGATGACAGGATTCAAACTCGCGCAGGCAAAGCCCACACAATTTCTAGTCATGTCCGATAACCACTCCGGAACACTCACTTGAACAAACAAAAAAATATTTTCTATATTTTATATTCTTATTTTAATAAATATTAATTTACACTATAATTTGGGGGCCCCATTATATTTGGGGGCCCTAGGCGACTGCCTCATTCGCCTAGAGGTTGAGCCGCCCCTGTATAAGTTATAATGTAACGCATAGTCCAGGTTACGCGATTTAATATTTATTTAATAAAAATAAATATATATACTATATTTAAGAATTTTTATAAATAAAAAAATAATTTTAAAAAAATTTAAACAAATATCAAAATAATATATAACACATTTAGCAAGTCTCACATCAATTTTTAACAAGTATCACAATAATTTTTTCACATTCACAGGTTATAATAAGCTTGCAAACATAATAAATTTCATAATAAGTTCGCAAACATAACAAACTATAATAAGCATGATAATTGAATTACAAGTATGACAACAAGCATGATAATTTTTAGCATTTATCTTTTGATAATATTATCTCAGGCAATATTTTTAGCAATTATCTCTCTTTGCCCTCCCCCTCCCCCTGATATTTCACTCTGCTCTCCCCCCTCCTGATTTCTCTCTACTCTCTCTCCCCCCAGATCTCTCCTTTCTCTACTCTCTCTCTTCAGATCTCTCCCCCCCAGAAGAGAGCATAGAGAGATCGAGAGGGGGGAGAGATCGGAGGGAGAGAGAGCAGAGGATAAGAGAGAGCTTACGTGTGCTTGGAGACGACGCCGGCAAGAACCACGACGGAAAACCACGGCTTGGATACGACACCGGTGAAAACCTCCACGACGGAGAACCACCAAAGGTAGGTCTTATTCATCTTTCTTCTTCTCGGTGTCGACGACAAGATTGCAGAGACAGCGGAGAGGTTGAAGAGAGGATTTTTTGGGGGAACTTTTTTGGTCCCAGACCGAGAGAATTTGAGGGGTTTTATAAAAAGTCGACTTGCACTGTAATGTTAGTTACGGTGCGTTATGTTAATAATGTAACATAACGAACGTTACAAACAAAATTACTATAGTTATAACATAGTGTGTTTTTTAGCCCTGTTACGTAACGATTGGTCGGCGTTAGGTTATATAACGAGTTATAAAGCGTTATATAACGGTGTTTTAGAGCACTGATATGGATTATTTTACCCTTTGATTATTTGGTATTCTTTTTTAGCCTTATATAAATTTACAGAAACCTTTAACAACCTTTTTTTTATTATCTGGACCGTTTTACCCTCTGATTATTCTATATTTTATGGTAATATCTGTTGCAAATTTTAATAAATTATGTTTTATTTTAAAATCAATTTTCATGACAAACACCTTTCCATTAAACATGCATGCGCATGTTTCTCTTAATGGGCTAATCACCCAATTAAGTGTGGTTTTGAATTTCAATTATTATTTCGGTTTAAAATCTGAATTTATTTTGACCGTTTTATTGTTTTAATTTTTGTTTATTTCGTGATTTATTAAGGAGGTGCTTGAGCCTATAAAAGGAGCTTTATTCCTTCATTCTCAACACAAGAAGAAGAGCTCTCTTTTCTCCCTCTCTAAAATTCTATGAAGTTGCTTCTCGTGAGAAGACTTCAACTTTAAATTAAATTTTTTTTCTTTCCTCATATTCTTTGGGCAACAACTTCTTCATCTGAGCAGAGGTCTGCTCTCCTGTCCAAGGGTAGATGCTGGCGATTTATCAGGAGAGATTTTTACCGCTAGAGGATGGAGCCGATTCAACATCTGGACAAGAAAACAGGCCTATTGTCTTCTAGGGCAGTGTTGCACGACTGCTTACCCCAGGCCAGCCTTTTCTTTCTGGAGTTATTATTTTTTGAAAATATTTTATAATAAATAATTCATGTCTAGGAGTTTTTCAATGCTAGTTTTAATTGCATATTTAATTTTAGGAAATAGATTTCTAAAATATTCAACAATCTAGAAGACAATAGTTAAATCTATATTTCCTGAAATTTTAAATAGCTGCTTTAAATACATGTTTTATATTTAGAAACAAATTTATGTTTTACTACTCTAACAACCATATTTAAGTTCCATCATTTAACTGTCCTACATATTAGTGAGAATGTTTAAACTCCTTCTAGAAAGAGCAGATTATTTTATTTATCATCAATTGTGTATATATATATATATATATAAATGTAACGAGATTCACACATGATAATATATATTTTCAAATTTTATTCTTTATAAAATTTTATAAAAGGATAAATATGATTGGACTTCAACAAGAAATAATATATTCTCTACTTAGGTATGTTGTAACTAACTGTACCTTCATTAAATTTTACAATCTTGATAAATTTCTCATCCACTCAAGAGGTATGAGTTACTTTATGACTTTATGAACATATGATGAAATAGTCGATTCCTCTTATGATTTCATCTTGTAACAAATACACATCATTTACATACACTGTATATAGCTAGAATAGAAGTTGACAAGTAGGGATCTTTAACTCAATAGGACAAGAAAATTGAAGAATAAATCATTTCCTCAAAATTCTGTACGATTGGTGACTAAGGAAGGGCACTCAACGTGATTCTTTAATTAAGAAACGCCAAGAGCAGAAAATCTCCCACCTGAGTTGCGCGACCTGCCCAATTAGACTAGTAAAATTAGGATTTGACTAACCTAACAATTGACTTGGTACAATTAGGAATTAAGAATCAACTTGAAAAGAAAAATCTAGTCCTAAAATTTGTATTATGTATACGAATTGCCAAATTATACTAACTGAAATTATAAAGAAATTTTGGTTGCCTTATGCCAACTCTTAAAAATTCTGACATGTACATTAAAATCATATGAATTATAATGGAATAAAATAATTCAAGTTGTCACATATCCCTTCTTCAATCTCACTGTTTAGTGTATGAGATTATTCAATTATCATTATGTGGGTTAGCCAATAAGCAAGGTATTGCCACTGTGTATATTATGTAAGTATGCAGAATTTGATTTTAGTCATCATGCGAACTAAAATGTGCAGATTTTGACTATTACAAATCAAATGATCTATTTATATTTAGAGATATATCTGTGAATTATTTGTAACTATTAAATATATTCTTGGAGTTAGGATACTCTCCTAGCCATATAATTTGCAATTACTCCAAAGAAATTTTATTTTCGATTAAACTATATTTATTTTTAAAAAATTAGTCTTTTCGGAGCTATATTGAAAATTTTTATTTATTACAAAGGAAAATTATTTGATAAATCAACTAAAATTCTATTATTAAATAATTTTTATTGGTAATTCATCTTCTAAATTCTATAAATTTATATATACAATATCTATCGTCACTATCAATCTTTAATTTTTATTCTGTTTCCAAAACATCTCCTTTTATGCAAACTATAAATCTTATATAATTGTTAGTGTAGTTTACTAAATTTTTTCTTTTAGTCACATTTTACTTAATCTAAAGTGATTCTTTACTATTATAGTAACCTTACTACATAAAATACTTTTTATGTATTCAACTTAATATATATATATATATATTTCACTTTGAATTTTGAGCCATAAAAAAATTACATATGTTTATCACTGTATAATATTCTCAAATATCATAATGATTACGTACAATTTTCAAAGCTAAAGAACCATATTTATTTGCTAAAACATTAACTAGTTGCATGTACATAGAAAAATGAAATTATATATTCTTATCACTAGATTGAGGCAATGATGATTTGTCCAAAGATAAAGATTCAAAGACTATATTAAGGAAATAAATGGTGACGCAAATTAGGATGCTTTGCTATCTGACAAAGAACCAATTTTGCAGCCATTTTATAAGATATAAAACTCAATCTTTGACATCATCATTGTTTTCTAGTAAAGTAAGTAGAATAGATGATAAAGAATTCTCTTAAGACATGTTCAGTTCATAGCATACTAGAACTTTTATGAGTTCAGTATTGACTAGTTTGACAGTTATTTGCATGGATTAAAATTATTATTTTAATAAAATTATATACTTGTGTTTCACCCCAATGGAAACCTACGTAAAATAATAGATTATTATTGCATTAAGCTTAAAAGCTCTTAAGATACAATGTCACCCAGGGCTCTATAGGTCCACTTTGAAGAGTGTCAAGATCTATAAGTATATGATTGTGAAGAGTTAACTTCTTATTATCACCATCTGAAAAATATAAAGTTGTTAAGCTTAAGTCTGATCTTAGACAGTATAAAGTCCATCTTAATAAAGGGACTTTATCGGAATATGGTCTTAGAATTATCAAGGGACATGGGGTTAAGCCCATAGTAGAGTTCACCGACAGTGAGAACCCAACCTACTGGATTGGGAGCTGGTTCCATGAAAAAGGTTAGAAACAAGCTGGACTGGTGATACTCGTGTGGAGCATTAACTTGGATATGTTTATATCCTATACGTAGCATAATTACTACTGCCCCTTCTCTATGTGATGTGCTCTTATTATACAACTAGATAAGGTTGAGTTAAACTCTTAATAAGTCTGACGCATGTATTATGAGGATATAAGGTCCAACTGTAGTATCCTTTGAGAACTTACTTACGGAGAGCAACCGTGAAAGTCGCGATTGGGGGGCAGGGCTGACCCCTAAAACATGAGTCCATTATTGTGAGCTTAACCATTAACGCTCAACCTGCTCGCTCAATAGATTGAGACTTACTGTGTGTGTCTTTCATCAATATCTAATTAAAGAGACCTAATTCAAAGCGTAATCAATTATGTCTCTCAGGTGGCGATGAAATTCACTAAGGGTAGATAAAAGGTCGTAAGCTATCGAGCCCGAATCCATAGTATGATGTTGCCAAACTTTTATTCTGGTTTCATTTATGATTTGTGTTTTATAATTTGTTTATATTTTTGTCTTCCCTGAAACTTGATTTGGGGGGATTGCTGCAAATTTTAATAAATTATGTTTTATTTTAAAATCAAGTTTCATGACAAACACCTTTTCATTTAACATGTATGTGCATGTTTCTCTCTTAATGGGCTAATCACCCAATTAAGAGTGGTTTTAAATTTCAATTATTATTTTAGTTTAAAATCTGAATTTATTTGGACCATTTTCATTGTTTTAATTTGTATTTAATTTGTATTTATTTCGTGATCTATTAAGGGGAGTGTCTTGAGCCTATAAAAGGAGCTTCATTCCTTCATTCTCAACACAAGAACAAGAGCTCGCTTTTCTCCCTCTCTAAAATTCTATGAGGTTTCTCCTTGTGAGAAGACTTCAATTTTAAATTAATTTTTTTCTTTTCTTATATTCTTTGGGCAACAACTTCTTCATCTGAGCAAAGACCTGCTCTACTGTCCAAGGGCAGGTGCTCGTGATTTATCGGGAGAGGCTTTTACCGTTAGGGGATAGAGCCGATTCAACATCTGGATAAGGAGACGGGCCTATTGTCTTCTAGGGCAGTGTTTCACGACTGTTTACCCCAGGCCAGCCTTTTCTTTCTTGATTCATTATTTTTTAAAATATTTTATAATAAATAATTCATGTCTAGGAGTTTTTCATTGCTAGTTTTAATTGCATATTTAATTTTAGGAAATAGATTTCTAAAATATCTAACAATATCATATCACATATTAGGTCCATTGATTAAAGGAAAGAATAAAAGGAAAAGGTCTCATTGTTCTTGCTCTTTGACGTATCTCTCTTTCTCATTGGATCTTATCCTCAAAAAAAAAAAACTTGGATCAGTGCATCAAATGCAATGCACCTTCAGAAATCCTTTATTGTTTCTTTGAATATATATCTGCTATTGTCTCTCTTCTTTGGCACATGTTTCATAAATATTGGGCCAATGTTAATAATTTGAAGGGGACTAGCTGCACAAGCTTACCTCAGTATGAACGCATACCCAATACTCAAAAGACTAGCTTGAATGATGGATGCAAATACCAGCAAATATCGTTAGTAAAGAAATGAAAATGGTGGGATGCTTGACTAGCTGCCCCGTGAGGTTACAATATGGCATCTAGACACTCCCTAGCACGTGGCCTCACACCACACAAGAACAATGGCATCACACCATCATAAACTCCACAGGGGGGGAACATTTTTTTCATTCATCAAAAATGCACCATTACATAAAAAAGGGGCCTTTTATAATAAAGAATACTTACTAAAGAAGAAAATTAATTCCTATTTAAGAGCTAACCTTAATCTAAAAGAAATCTCTAAGTTAATGTTAATCTAGGGCAATTATTTTGAAAACTAATTAAAATGCTAAAAAGAAAGAAAAGTTGCCTTTAATAGTTTAAGCTACAAAAGGATTATTTCCAACTAAACTTAAAAAAACTGATGTAATTTATTTTTTAAATTTTCGTGGGTTACTGTAGATGCTATAATAACCCGTGTTTTTTTGTCCTCCCCTAAACTGAGCCCATGCATTCGCCTATTGCGTTGAATTTGTGGCATATCACACATTTTCTAGCATATAACTGAACATGAATGCAAATGCATAAAATGAATTAATGTTTATACTATACAATAAAATGATCGATGACCTACAACTGGGTGGGTGCTGAGGCCTCCATGCTACAGATAAGAGTAAATTTTTTGAGAGCTTCATATCGTGTAGAAAGACATAACCGAAAGGAGATATTTGTCCCAATTAATTTAGCTTCTTAGCTAAAGCATAATATGAAGCTTAGTTTGGTTTTGTTGCTATCCATTAGATCCTCCTTTACAAAGTTGAGTCATGATATTCAATCACCTTTCATATTTTCTTAGGCATTTAATTATTTATGACAAACTTGTACAAAGAAATGTAAGTAAATATAGGTATTGTAAAATAAAATATTGTACTGGCAAAGGGGGAATGAAGGCAAGGCATGTTTGGCCAAGAGCTTCCAGTGAGTTGGTTGGTTGATTCTTTTCTATATATTGTTAGGGTTCTGACACTGCCCTCACTGTTTTCCTATTTATCTTTAGTCATTCATGTGTAAGTTATCCATAGAAAAGGCTAAACACTGAACCACTTACACCAAGCTTCCATATCTCTCTTGGTGCTAGCATGATATGGTTCTAGTTCCACCATTCAAGCTCCACCCCAAGAGAGAGCTGGCTGGCAAGTGACGAAAAGTGATGTGGGACAGCCACGAATGAAGTTGTTTCGATACATGTCAGCCATGACTGAGTTTTACACCATGCACGTTCAAGTTTCCTACTTCAGGTTGGGTTGAGATTATAGTCAAGCTTATTTCTATATTAGCTTTATGCATGAATCCACAATCTAAGTTTGGGCCAAATGCATGGGAACGGAAAAGGTCTCAATTTCAATAATTGTTATAGCCAAAATCAAGAAAATTTACTATTCTCGCAACTGACAGTTTTTGGCACATTCAACACATTCTTGTAGGTAGTGTGTGCCTCACAAATATGATATCATATTTGAGTCCATCAAGAAAGAAACAAGACTCACTCAATGATTTACAATTTGGTATAGAAATTTTTATCAAGTTCCTTTGTTTTTCACTCGAAAAGTTCATGCAATTTGGAAATTATGTTGCGCCCTCTATCAAGCAATAATTTTCTTATTTTCAAGTAAATGTCAATTTTTAATTTTCTTAAATCTTTTGTAGCTAGTCTTATAAAAGCAAGATTTTACTTTTTCTAGACTCCTAGTTAGTTTAAAGTCACTATTTTTGGGCTTTGAGTTAGGTTTTATTATATCACCAATAGAAATAAATGGTGGAAATTTTATTTTTTTCTTAAAAAAAATATTTTTGATCTTATTTGGTGTGACTTCAACATTGGCATCGTTGGTGCAATGACATGAACAGTTAGGTGCAAATCCTTGTTCAAATTCTTTATGGTGAGACTTCGTAAATTTTATACCCAATTATTAACAACTTAATTTATGTCGTTAAACATATAATTAAGTTATGTGTAAACAGAAAATAATCAAGTTTTCTTATATGCTTCATAATTAAGAAAAATAAAAATAAATTATAAATTATCTAATAGAAATGTTAGCAAGAATAATGTAAATAGTTATTGAGAAACATATTGAGTCCTAATCAAATATGAAGTTTCCATAATTAAAGTCTTAATGAAATGTGATTTATGAATTGAGAATAATTAGGAATTAGAGTGAGATTAGATTCTTATCGGTCTATAAATAACCTAAGGGTAGAGTGATGAGGACATCAAGGCACGTGTACGATACAGATGTGTCTTTCAGCGCAGGCAGCCCACTACTCTCAGATTTGTGTACTGATTTTTTTAATGAATGAAAATCTTTGAAATCATTTGTGCGTGCTTCTTTACTCTGTCTTCTCTCTGTTTTTCTCACTTTCTCCATTTAATTCCTATGTGACATCAATTACTCCCTTTCTATTTCCTCTTTCTTTGTCTTCGATTCAAGCTATTTCTCAGCTTGTCAACATCCAGCCAACAACAACTAAACATCACCCTCTTCTCTTCAACAAATCAGATCAAATATTCCTCCCATCAACCATAATCTAGATCACCTCCAGTCAGATCTACAATGACTTACCCAGCCACCATCCTTGCAAGTTTATTGCCCTCAATTCAACTCGACTACCCACTGACAGCCCAAACAAATCCCTCCAAGCACTCGAATTAGCACCACCTCCAAATCAGCACCAACACATCCACCATCAACAGCAAACAATACCTCCTTTCTTCTATAATTTTGGACCGAGCCCTCTCATAATCCTCCCTTCATTGACTCAAAACAGTGATGCTTCATGTCTGAGTGTGAATTAAAGTCATCCTTCTTGGAATACAACGGCGAGTCCGTTGAGATTGTATACTCAGACGATCATCCGGACTTCGTCTACACCCCCAAAGCTCATCCGGACTTCATCTTGTTTTCACATCAGCTATTCGCTCAAGTGATTCAAGAGCAACCTCTAGAAGAACTCTTTGAAGCTGAAAATGATACAGAGCTATCCCCGTTGAAACATCTCCAGATTTGATCTTGGTCTGATCGGTTTTATTCACGTATTCTCTTTTCCCCTGGACATTTTCAATTCTATATTATTTTGTTACTTTGTATGTATCAATCTAAATATTACATTAGACTTTGCCATCACAAAATATTGTTATTAATCATTCTAATACACTTCGAGACCTATTGCACTTATACAACTTTGTTTCAACAAGCATTGGTTTTTGTTTCAAACTGATAGCTCGTAGCCTAGATTGATCATCCTTTGTTGGTGAGATGTGCTTAATTTACTTTGTTGTTGAGTTTCCGTACTTGTACACAAGTATGTTTCACATCATAAAGAGTTATGGATTCATAAATGAATAATTGGATGGAATTTGGCTGAAAACTCAAGTTTGAAGTCAAGAATCGATTGAAGGAGGGTTTTCACATCATAAGGTTAGTTCTTTCCAAATTAATCTTTTTATTGTTCCTATATATAGGCAGAAATTTGATTAGTATCAGTTAATAGATTTAGTTTTAAGCCAAACTTGAAGTATCAAGAAGTTGTTTTTCTTAACCTATGATAATAAGAACAATAAAATGGAAAATAAAAAACAAATAAATATAATAACAAAAATATAAATTGTCCATGGCGTGGCCAGGAAGGGAGGTTGGACCCACAAACAGCAAGTTGCTCCTTCTTCTTTCATTTTTTATTTAACCTCAAGGACATTTTGGGCTTGGTTCCACAAAGAAATTATAGCAGGCACTGTACTATTACTATATGCGTTTATCATGTAAGTTTTTGCTTTAGCTTTCAGTGCACTGTTAACTAAATATATAGTATATAATTAACTTTTTCAGAAATTGAAAATTAAGCTGTTAGTAATTGTAGGAAAGAATTTCTAATGTGATAAATTTGTGGAAAACCATGAGTTTTTTCAGTATTGTTCTGTAAAAAATTTTAAAGTAAAGATAAAAACTTACATAAATTGTAGTTTTCACCCCAAAATTTTTTAGGATGAAGCTTTGAATTTATATTAGATATAAGAATGGCTACATGATTGAGAGTAGAACAAGATTCATACAGTCACTGACAAAACAGTTGACGATTGAGACTGACGACCAACACAATGGACAACTTCATTCGTTGATCTGCTACCGAATTCCAACCTCACGCTTGTTATCCTGAAGTAGACTGTGGCACTCGTAAACCGCATGGGGTAACTCTCTATGAAGGCACTAAATCCTTATCACAAATTCAGTGAACTAAGTTCTTTGCATCACTTACAATGATACATGATGTGTCCCTCTAGTCAGCAACTAGCTTCAGTTTAAGAAGTGTTGTGTTTGCCTGAGCATGCTTCGAGTTCGGTGCATCGACTCTCACAACGGCGACAAGCTTCACTCTACCTTTAATAGAAATATTATTATAAACATTTTCTTGTTATATTTTTATTATTTCTTCTAACTCTGAAAAAATTATATTATAATTCCATTAATAGATATTTTTCATAATTAAATACATCTATTTAAAAGTTTTATTTTTTATTATAATAATTATATAGTAAAATAATTGTGAAGAGAAAACATCAAGAAGAATCATGATTTGTGGCTTAAGGAACTTCAAACGTGCATGCAATATAGTTGTTATGGTCAGCAACTAGCTTCAGTTTAAGAAGTGTTGTGTTTGCCTGAGCATGCTTCGAGTTCGGTGCATCGACTCTCACAACGGCGACAAGCTTCACTCTACCTTTAATAGAAATATTATTATAAACATTTTCTTGTTATATTTTTATTATTTCTTCTAACTCTGAAAAAATTATATTATAATTCTATTAATAGATATTTTTCATAATTAAATACATCTATTTAAAAGTTTTATTTTTTATTATAATAATTATATAGTAAAATAATTGTGAAGAGAAAACATCAAGAAGAATCATGATTTGTGGCTTAAGGAACTTCAAACGTGCATGCAATATAGTTGTTATGGTAACGAAGAAATTCTAAGGTCATGGCGCCTAAGCCAACTCCGCTGGCCTTTATATGGACTCAAGCAAAATGAGCTCACACTAGTGGCAGATATAATAGAATAAGACCAAATTTTTAAGATGCTATGTACCTCCACTAGATGAAATTCTTGTTTTGATTCCACCATTAGAAGTGGCTAGCATTAGCAACCTTATAAGTTGGAACAATGAAGACCATCATGTTTGGTAAATTAATTTCTTTTCAGAGCCTCCAAGAACTTAAATTGGGATTAAAAATCAGTCTTGTTTTATCCCATTTAGGTATCTTGTTTATGGATTTAGGTGCCTTGCCAGCATTACAATAATAATATTTAGCATAAAGCACATGAAGCAATAAGCAGGGCAAAGAAAAAGATGGGTTTCTGAATAATTTATATGCTCATAACCTTGTAAATGTATGAAATTCAATACAACACATGGATACTCAGTGTGAATATATAAAAGTGAATATTCAATATGAATATATAAAATATCCACATAATTTTTGATTTGCACTTAGTACCTTTAGTTCTGATCTGAGGAAAGAAAGAACATCGTAAGACTAAGAGAAGATGAATTAGCTTCCCCCCTCACTGGCTCAGCATCTCGATATGCTTTTCTTGGCTTTTCTTGGGCAGAGGAAACGGATGATTTTTGTCCAAGTTCGTGTGGGATGTGTCCATCTGAAGTACCACTCCCCTGAAGAGGGGCAATTTAGAGACCTCAAATTTTCTTGGCAAGAAGAATGAGAAGAAAATTCCCCTCTTGATTCCTTTGGTGGTAGAACAAACTGGGAGTAGAACTGAACTAATCTCCTCGGGCCTTAAAATTTGCATCCCATGATACCTCCAATCGACAATAGTGTTTGTTTTAAATATAAAGGATTAGATTCAGTAATACAAAAGTGACCAACAAACAGAGCCGAAAATGAAACTCACCATGGACATGGTAGCCATAATGAAAGTTTCGCCACCAGATGACAACTTTATGTAGAGGGATAGAAGTGACGTATATATACATATATTTGATAGATAAGTCCCCTTTACAATCACTTTAAGCACTCATTGTTATCCATCCTTGCAGAGCAACGAAGCAAATGTGGACTCTTCATTGACAATTGCTGCAAACTTTTCCCTCTTTCATGAGCAGATTAATGTTGGAATGGAGTACACATAGTACCAATACATTATTCTTGATAGAAATTCAGCAAACACATAAGAAGAACTGACTATATATGTGCCTACTCATCGCCTCAGACTGAACTTCCACAGTATTCACGTGCAAGATATTTCGTAACTTTTTTGGCCGATCCAAAGTCCTGATCCCATCTTAGCCCATAGATTGATTACTTCGGTAGCCTTCAAGTAAGCATGACAAGTATTGTAAATTTGTGATGTGAGATATCTTAGTAAAAGGTTTATAATTACCTTCAGGATTGTACATGTCTTAAAACTTTTTTGTTTTACCTCATTAGACTTCAGGATTGTACGTGTCTTAAACTTCTTGTTGCACCCACTTTTGATAAGAGACCCTGACGGTTGTTATTGACGCAATTTAACAGCCACCATACTGCAGGATCTTGTAAAGCCTGTTCTTTAGCATCCTGTAAGAATTTTCACGTGATGTTCAGACCACTGACGAATGCCCGGATCAATGATGTTGTAGTTTGTATTCTCATTGTCAGATGATCCAGTGATGCATCATTTGACTTCAGACTCATCCATTACAATGATGCAGCTTCATTTCAAAACTGAGCAGTTTGAGCATACCATAGATATTCTCATACTGGACATGGCCTCTGTCTCCAGACACAAATTCATGCAAAGCACCATCAATCTCTACAGCACTAAATCCAGGACTCTTCTTTATCCCGAGAGACTTCATCATGTTCCGCACTTTCACCGCTCCATCCCATCTCCCAACAGAAGCATATGCATTTGACAGGAGCACGAAATTGGAATCTGTCTCAGGCTCCAACTCTACCAAATAGCCCATCAACTTTTCTGCCAAATCAATATTTTCATGCACCCTACAAGCAGCAAGCAGTGATCCCAGCACAACCACATTTGGCCCCATGACCGGCATCATGCTTCCCACCAAGGTCATCGCCTCCTCTAGCCGCCCGGCCCGGCCCAAAAGATCCACTACACATCCATAATGCTCAATTCTCATAGGGATTTCTGTATACTTCTGCTGCATGAGTTTATAGTACTTAAGCCCTTCATCTACCAACCCAGAATGACTGCAAGCAGTAAGCACCCCCATGAAGCTAACGCCATCTGGCTCGAACCCCTTCCGTTGCATCATATCAAAGTGATCAAGCGCCTCGCTACAACATCCATTTGTAGCAAACCCAACAATCATCGAATTCCAAGTGACCCGCGTCCTGCTCCCATTATCCACCCTATCAAAGACCTGGCAAGCGAGGTTCAACGCGGCCGCACCTCGAGTACATGTCAATGAAAGAATTGGCAAGCCGGACATTGGCACAAAGATCTCCACTGCGTCGGCTCATAGCATAGCGGTGCACCCACATGCCCTGTCCAAGCGCACCAAGATCAGCGCAGGCAGCAACAAGAGAAATAATCATGACATAATCTGGCTCAACTTGATTGGTTAGCTGCTGCATTTCCCGAAACTGTTGCATAGCTTCTTCTAGAAACCCGTTCTTGACGAAGCCATCAATGAGGGCCGTCCAAGAAACCTTGTCCCTCTGGCGGGACTGCATCCCTGCGAAGACAGAAACCGCATGCTCGACCTCGCCGCTCCTCATGTGGCCCGCGATCATGGCGTTAAAGGAGTAGGAGTTTCTGAGGGACATTCTGTCGAACCCCAGGCGGGCAAGATCAGGGCGGCCGCATTTGGAGTAGAAATCGAGGAGGGCGGTGTTGAGGAGGAGGGTGACGTGGTCGGGGATGGAGAGGGGGAAACGCTTGAGGAGGTGAGAGTGGAGGGAGAGGCCGAGAGGGAGGGCGGAGGGGGAGGAAGAGGAGAGGTCGGCGCAGGCGGAGAGGAGGGTGAGAAGAGTAATGTGATTGGGCTCGGTATCGGAGGTGGAGAGCATGAGAGAGAAGGTTGAGATGGCCTCGGAGAGGATGCCGCGGCGGTCGGGGCGAGCTATGGATGAAGTCCAGGAGACGACGTCTTTGTTGTCAGCGAGAGGGGGAGTTCGAGTTTGAGTTTGAGTTCGAGGCCGAGGAGAGGGGATTGTGAGGTTGAGGCAGAGGAGAGGAGAGGGAGATGGTGGGATGAGAGGAGTGAGAGCTGCAGACGCCATAAGCGAGCAGAATCGAGGTGACGACGTTAACTTCCTGTGAGCAAGAAGCTGGCGATTAGGGGGAGGACGTTAATTTTTGGGATTATAATTTGTTTTGCACGGTGGACAGTTTACTGCTACCGAATTTCAATCTCACACTAGTTGTTATTCTGAAATAGACTGCGGCACTCTAGTAAACCGCATGGATGATAACTCTATGTGAAGGCGCTAAATCCTTATCACAATTTCAGTGAACTAAGTTCTTTGCATCACTTATAATGAATGATACATGATGTGTCCATGAAGTCAGCAGCTAGCTTCAGTTTAAGAAGTGTTGTGTTTGCCTCAGCATGCTTCGAGTTTGGTGCAGCGACTCTCACAACGGCAACAAGCTTCACTCTACCTTTAATAGATATATTATTATAAAGTTATATTTTTATTATTTCTTCTAACTCTGAAAAAAATTATATTATAATTCTATTAATAGATATTTTTCATAATTAAATACATATATTTAAAGTTTTATTTTTTATTATAATAATTATATAGTAAAATAATTGTGAAGAGAAAACATCAAGAAGTATCATGATTTGTGGCTTAAGGAACTACAAACATGAACGTAATATAGTTGTTATGGTAACGAAGAAATACAGAGGTCGTGGCGCCTAAGCCAACTCCATTGGCCTTTATATGGACCCAGGCAAAATCAGCTCACAGCTAGTGGCAGATATAATAGAATAAGGCCAAATTTTCTGCACGTGCTTAAGATTGAGATAAACAAAAATGTAATGTAAATTTTAAATATTGAAATCTATTCCTTTCCCTTAGATATATATGGGGCATATATTTATAAAATATGTAATACAATTTGTAGAAATTTGATTAAGGAAAAAGAATTAGTTTGAGTCATGGTTTCAAATATCAACCGATTCAAATAAATGTCAACAATATCATATTAGATTTTAAAGTACCTAATGTAGTAGGCAATTTCTGACATTCCTGAAGGCAGACAACAGGGGATACAAAGCAGATTAGTACACGTGTTCCGTCTCATTAGAAATTCCTGAAGGCAGACAACAGGGGATACAAAGCAGAACACCCCTCCCCACGATAGCAGGCAGTTATTACCGAGGATACTCCTCCTTTCGAAGAATCATGGCTTCGAGAACACTCCTTCTGAGAACATCATTGCCCATAGATTAGTTATTTCTTTCCGTCCCAAGCAAGACGGTCGTAGTAACTAATCTCATTGATTTTTGCCAACATTCAAGGAGTCTGTTACACCCTGGTCTATCTCACATTTCAAACATTGCAATAATCCCTACTTCAGTGCAGACTATTATAGAAGATAGCAGGAATCACTCTCACAAACATAGGCGTAATCTAGGCCGTTACTAAGAATCGCAACATGCAGATCATGCAGTTATTGAAATTTACATGACTCGCACTCTCAATGAAGACTCCGAGTATGTGTGTGTCTATATATATATATATATATATATATATATATATATATATTTGAGACCCCTTGAGTAAGGGGCAGAACAGCTAAAAGAGCAGAGATTATTGTAACCTCTTGAAATAATAAATCTCCTCTTCTCTCAGTGATTTTTCAAAATTGGGTTTTCATGTAACACCCTGTTTCTTTGCGTTGTTTTATTATTTTCTCTCCTGGATGATTACAAATTGAGTGTAGATAAATTTCGACGAGGAATTTACCCCTACACCTAATATAAAATAAACCTTGTAACGTCGACTGACATCGAGACTGATATGGTCTGTTGACTGTCGTTATTGAAGATATTTATCTAAAACTATTGGTTGGCATTGGAACTGACAAATAACGATTTGAATTTTATCTCTAAATTAAAATTTATGATCATTCAGTGTAACTAACAATATGATAGAAATTTTAAATTATTAAATCCATTCTAATTTCTTTTTTATATAATAACACTCAATTTTTGAGGTAAAATATAATCTAGATTTGTTATTATCTACATCTATTTTAAGCTTTAGATTATCTACATGTTATTAATATTAATTATCTAAATTATTTAAGGACTCTAATTATGATTTAGTTTGTTGTGATTTATTAGTGAGCCAAAGATTAAATAAATAAAGGGCATCGCCAACTAAACCTTGAATACATTACCTTTGATGACTAACTTCAAAAACCATACCACATGAGCCGGGTCTAAAATTTGTTATGCTCATGTTTGGTTTGTTGGAAGTGGGAGGAAAAGATGGAAGTGGGAAATGCGGAGGAAAAATGGAGGAAAAGGTAGAAAATTAGGATTTGTGCATTTATCTTTTTCGGTGTTTGATTGTAATGTGAAAGTGTAAGTGGAAAAGAATATTGTGTTTTTCGATGTTTGGTTAGTAATATGGAAATAGAAATGAAAAAGTTGATCGCAGAATAATATTAAAATAAATATTAATTATGAAGTTTTTTTTATTGTAATTAGATTGCAAGTGGAAGTTACATGACCATGAAATTAACTATTTTGAGCTATAACTTATTGCAAATGAGGTTCATGGCCGCAAAGTTAACTGTACCACCCTGAAAGTGATAAAATAGTTGTGTAAAATATATGTGTAAAAGAAAAAAGGAAACTAGATTTTCCCATTTTTCAGTTCCAAACAAATACGAAAGTGGGAAATGAGTTTTCCCACTTCCTCACTTCCACCCCGAAACAAACAAGTGAATAGCTACTCTGTGTAATAATCTTTAAGTCCAATACAAGATTTTAACATTTTCATAAAATCCAACCAATGTGGGTGTCCACACACACTCTGCTCTATATAAATCCCCGCCTGCTCAGAACTAAATTTCCTCATGTAGGTGATTTTCTACTGTATTGGGGGAAACTAAATTTTACTCATTCAGCCACCCCGGAGATATTTTTGCAGCATTGTTCTACAATTTGGTTTACTATAAATAAGATAAAAAAATTCCAATAGAGCATGTTCTTGACCTACAAACTACTATCTTCTAACATAGTATGTTATGCACAGAGACAATGTGTTATATACAACAAAAATTTATTGATAGCTATGCTATTTTTCATGGGCAATTTTTTTAAAAAAAATTCAAATTCAAATTTAATTAAAAAATGGACCTTTTAAAAATTAAATTGCAATAATCGATCATTAACATGTGCATAGAAGTCTCGTGGTACAATTGTCCTGCCCATGGTGTTTTTTTATTTTTTTAATTTGTTATTTTAGCTATATTTGACGTTGCCATCTCGAGCATAGATTTGGCTAAAAATAAAAAAAAATTAGATTTGGAAACTAATTTCTTTTTGTACTTGGCTTCTCTCTCCCCTCTCATTTTCTCTCTCTCCCTTAGTTTGCCCCATGTCCCCATTTTTGCCCCCGCTTCTCTCTCCCCCCACTCTCTCCCCTCTCTCTTAACTCTCGGCTTCTCTCTCGACTTCTCTCTGTCTCTTCTTTCTCTTAAGGCTTGTTGCCTTTTAAGGTTAATGAACTGCAGCTTTCTTTTTGTTTCATTAATCAAACAAGTGAACAACTTCCGGAGAAAGCCACTTTCCCTAGATTTTTCTAAACTGCCGTTAAAACCAAATTTTTGAGGTAGCTAACTATAGTTTAATAAACTATAAATACTAAACAAAGGGACCTAAGTTTGGTTTTTGGAGATAGAGGTCTTAATTGTAGAAAACTACAGTTTAAAAAACTTAACCTTAAAACCAAACAATCCCATAACATAAATTGGGAAAAGAGAATACTTAGTCCGGTTGACTACCCAGAACTTAAAATTATACTGTGAACACACAAATAGATCATAAAAATAAAAAGATATGCCATGCAGGTGGGACAATTGTGCTCAACATTGATGTGGTTAAAAGGAGGTTGATTTTTGTAAATAAATTTGAACTGGTCTACCTTTTGTGATTAAATTCAAAATTGAGATTTTTTTTAAAGAAATGCTTTCTATTTGTTGTTTTTTTTTTTGGAAAAAAGCTATCCTAGCTGTAAACTCTTTGTTACATTTATATGTTATATCAAACATTACCCAACTCCTACTATGCAAAACAAATATGCAGAGTCGTAGTATTATTTTCATGTGATCTTTCTTAATAATTAGTGCGCCAATCAGGTGATTACTATATAAAAAATAATGGTAATAAGTACAATTTATAAACAAATATAACACATGATTGATCCAAAAAATTTGCAAGCAAATGATTATTGAAACCATTAACGACTACCAAAAAAATAAATTCTTTTATTTGAAATATAAGTCTTAACTTGATGCAAGCGGGATTTAAATCTGAGACCTCTTGTCCACTTTATCACAGTGCTATAATGAACTTGCAAAATAAATTTTCATATTTTTTTCCTTTTCATGATTGAGCTTCACTAGTTTCCATGTCACTCCATAAATGCAATATTTATACTTGGGACAAGGTGCTCGAAAGCATATGCATGAACAAGATTTGAGGACCTAATTCGGGAACCAATACTTATAAGTTGGTGGGACCCTCTATCTTAGCTGGTAGACAACTGATCCTGCAGAACATTAGGTGATCCTTCACCTATAAATAGGGACCCTTCATCTATAAATAGGGTCCAAGGAACCTCACTCAGATATGAATTATTATTCTTTGTTCTTAGTTCCAGTCATAATTCTCTAGGGTTGTGACTAACTTGAGTATTATGGTGTGTTTGGCCTTTTGAAAAGCAAAAGGGAAAGCTGAGAGTGTCATGCAAACAATAGCTTCCTCAAAGAAACTTTGTATTTGGCTCCTCAAGCAGTAATTTTCTGTTGGTTTCGAGCCGAAATCGTGCAGAAAGCAAAGTGGGAAAGTGCTGATGTCTTTGACGATATCAGTGACCACTTCTACAAACTTAAACAAACAAGGTTTGAAAAACAGGGTGAGAAAGTTACTCTCTGGGCCCACGTTACAGTGTCAAATTTTACGTTTCCCCCAGTTTTACGGCGTGTCAAACACGCCCTTGAATAGAATTGCTAGGAATCTAGTCCAAAATTGATTGTCCTCTTAATTCTCTAGAACTGACACTAACTTGAGTCTCGGAGGTGATTAGCAAAATTATGTCCCCTAACTTACCGTCTTCTTCCTGACAGATTACCGAACAAAAGGAATACGAAGTTTAAGCCATATATTCACCTCAATCCCTTTTATACAAAAAAAAATTGAATGCCTGAAGAGACAAACAAAAGATATATTTTATAAAGTGCTTTCTTTTACAGCTCTTAAAGTTTTATTAAGAGGAGACTCCAGTTCTCCATGTGTATTGCTCATAACAACCATGAACATAATGTATCGTTATATATGACAATAGTTAGGTGATTGAGAAATGGAGAGGATCGAAATTCCACAGAGGCAAAAATTATTGTGCTTATTTAATGTATACATGTTAAAAGTCCAAATAAGAGAAAGAAATAATATTTGGACTTGATAAACTAATAATGTAATGTAATATAAACCATAGTTAGCAAATGAGAGATCCAACAGAAAAAAGATACAAGAAATATTCATGTTTACTGTTGAAGTGATCAGATTTTGACTTTATTCAAGATCACGACATGTGTCTGGACATCTAGAAGCTTAACTTCTCTGCCAGCGGGTCCAGCTCACATACAAGCCTAACATGGGTCCAAGAAGAAAGCCTCGGGCCTCATCCCGAGCACACATCTACTCAGACATCACTTATCCGGATTCACTATCCAACTATACTTGTGCGACTCTCCAGGACGCCAATAATTGATGCAAGGATCTTTTCAGAACCACCCAAGGCTCTGATATAAAGACCCTCTGAAGCCTACTACTCCTGCGTTGCTTACAACTTTACAACATGATCCCCACGATTCATGGATCCAGCTATGCCTCCAGATCATCCCCACATTCTAAATATTATAACGCCCTTATATCAATGCGATAGTGGCAGATATCTCTGCATAACGGGCCTAACAACCAAGCGACGTGATCTGGGCGGTTATAAGGAAATCAAACTGTGCAAATCATGCAGGTATGTAGATCCAAAATATTCGCACCCATAATAACAGCTCAGGCAGGTATAAATACACCTCGATCTCCATCAAGAGAGAGATTGGCTTCTGATTACTTCATCGAACCCTAGAGATTGTAATCTTAACATCACTCTGTAGAATTCATTGTAACCCTCTAATATTATAGTGAATCTCTCCCTCTCCCTTGGTTTTTTCCTTTTGAGTTTTCACATAAATTGCTCGTTGTTTACGATTGCTTTCACCTATCTATTAGTTTACAATTCGTAGTGTGGAGAAATTCACCGAGAATTTTTCTCCACATTTTGGTGCTTTCATTAAGATCTCTTAAATTTATACTCAAGATCTCTTCTCTCATTCCCAAACCCTTCTTCAAAAAGTCTCGCCAAACAGAAACTACCCCACCAAGGAAGAGTGTTTCCCAGGCCGCTATAGCCCCCGCTTCAAAAGAAGTCTATCCGCTGGGGGCATGGGGCCTACCCCCTCACTTTTCCCCGGCTACTGCGTCGAGGCAGGGACCAACGAACACAAAACCCAGCTTCCCGCTAAAGGTCAGCTCCTCTAAATGCTTGCCGCCTCCAAAGGCAATTAGACAAGCAACAGGAGGAGGTAGCTCGTGAGCGAGAAGAGGCTGCTCTATGGAGAGACGCGGTGGCCTGAGTCCAGAATCAACTCGTTACTCAGATCGAGATCCTTCGGAAGTCACAGTCCATTAGGAATCAGAGGGCAGAAGGGTCTTGGGTTCCCTCGTCACCACCTCTTACCGCGAGAACCACCCGCATCGAGAGTAGACAGAGGCACACCAGATCTAGCCTCCTGAGTGATGACGAGCACTCTGAGAATTCTGGCCCACACAGGGCTCCAAACGTCCCTCGCATCGAAGATATAACGAGATTGTTCTGAAGCGGATCGAGGAAGTAAGTCAAAAATTCTGAAAGGAGGTGGAAGCTTGTAGCTTGAGAACCTCCGGCTCACCACTCTTAGAGAAAATCATTCTCACTATTTACTCAAAAAGTTTATAATGCCAAATTTTGAATGCTACTTTGGGGCGACCGACCCATCTAGCACATCTGACAATGCCAAGACAAGAAGGTAGTCCACTCTCATGATGACCTCTTCTTGAGTCGCGTGTTCCCATGCAACCTCAAGGCGCCGCCTATGACTGGTTCTACCCCCCTGAGGCACTTATGACTGGTTTTACTCTCCCCGAGGCACTTACTCTGAAGTTTCAAAGAGGTGAAACAGGCTTTCTATCACCAATACACTTCCTGACGAGGGCCTAAGAAGAATAACAATCACCTGTTCACAATCAAGATAAAGCCTGGAGAGAGCTTCAAATATTTTGTTAGTTATTTTCAAAGCCAAATGGCCTTGATGTATAACTTTAATGACAACATGGTTGTCACTGCGTTCATCAGTGGGTTGCAAGTCTCTCATCTTTTTTACAAACACTTGGTGAAGCATGAAGTCACTAGGATGAGGGACATCCTCTCTCGGGCTCAGAAGTACATACAAATCAAGAATGCTACCCGAGGTGAAACCAATCACTTTCCTGAACGAGAGAATGAAGGGGAGGAACAGAAACCACATTCTGTTTCCCTCGAAGAAGAATCAAAATCGAGATATCAGAGCAGTAAATAAGCCCGCACGGAACCCTACAAGACTTACACAGAGGCCATACTGAAAGACGAAAGTGTTCCTTATGATCACTTCGATAGCCTATATCGGGTCTCACCCTCACGGCTAGACCTATACGGAGGCTCTCCTGAAAGATGATACCGCTCATTACGATCACTCTGACAGCCTATATCGGACCCTCACCTTGATGGTTAGACTTGTAAGTACACCTAGAGGGAGGTGAATAGGTATACAAGCTAATCTAGGACAAATGATGTGAAATTTAAAACTTAATTGCTAATACACTATATGCAACAAAGTGTGAGCCCGATTTTTTTGTGAAGGGCTCTGGAACTACTCCTCGAGATTCCTCTAAATTAAGAGTTGAGGTGCTATTTGAATCTTTTTTGGTTCAACACAAGTGTGGGCACACTAACAATACCAAGCATGTATATGATATGAACAATGTAAAGCAATGCAAGATATAAAAGAGAGAGAGAAAGAGAAAATAGATCAAGCGCAAATACAGGGATATATTTTGAGCTTTGAGCCACTGCTCAACGTCCCCTCCTTCACACAGAAGGATTTTCACTATGTTCACAAAGGACCTTCCACAAAGGGACCTCCACCGAGAAATTACAACTCAATTCCAGGAGTACACAACTCCTCTCTCAAATACAAACACCTCTACACAAGAGGTGGGCAGTAAGCTAAGCACAAAGCAAAAAATGCAATTTTGTTATCACAAAGATCACAAACACTCTCTTGGTGATCTCAAAGGATCACAAATAATTTTGTCACTAAATAAAGATCCTAAAGATAGGATTAGAATTGATTGGCTCAAGTATGTGAGAAATCAAAGTATTTAAAAATAAAACAACAAAGAAAATACTCGAGAAAAACTTCTTGATTGATATATAAAATGAAGAACAAAATAGAATTCCCAAAGACTTGATTTTCTTTGATTTTCTAAAACTTTGAAAACAAATGTAATAGAGAATTTTTGGCATAAAAACTCCTTTGAAAACTTTGTTAAAAACACTTGAGAAGGTGAGAAAAATTGCACTTTAAAATCTTGGGAGAAACAGGCTAAGAGAACCTATATTTATAGGATTCCCAAAATATAGCTGTTGGGGTCCAGAACAGCAACAAAATGGCCTGTCAGTCGACCACCCGGTCGACCGGCCAACGGTCAGATTTCTGACCGTTGGAGTTATCGTTCGACCAGCCGTCGACTGCCCCAAGGAAAACTACCTGTCGGTCGACCGAGACCAGAATCGGAGAGCTAGTCTCTCTGGTCGGTCGACCCGGGCCATTTTCACATAGCAGACTCTCTGAAACGGTTAACCGCCCGGTCGATTGCTAAAGCCTATGCACCTCTGTGCACGTCGGTCGATTGGTTGGTGGACTGATCCAGGCTTCGGTTGACCGGTCGGTCGACCGTTAGCAGCCCCAAAACCAGGGTTATAGGGTTTGAAATGTTGGCTTTTAAATATCTATAAAATCCCATAAAATCACATAAAATCCAAAAAAATAAGTTTATGTAAGCACTTAAAATACAAATATGTTTGATCAAAAATCAACCCATATTACAAACAATTTGAACTATTTTTGAGGCATAAAACTTAAGCTTGAAACCAAAAACTGTATTTTCAAAAAATTGTTTTATTTTGTCTTCAAGAGTTTTTGAGAAGACTTCAAAATAAAAAACTATTTCTCAAAAGCTTGTTCAAATACAAAAATAAGATATTGAAACACATTTGGTGCATAGTGTGTATGAATATGTAACACCCCGCTCCCAGAATACGTACTTAGAAGCGTATTCAGATTTCTCGACCGTATTTTTCGATTTACTTCTTGTATTCGTTTTGTATTATGAATTCTCTATATGATTGTTTTGTCTTGGATTTGGGTTTGTGGACTCGGAGTCAGCCCTAGTCTGAACCGAGGGCCCGATCCTAGAGTATTGCTCGATTTGGATATTCTGGTATTCCGATTTGACCGATTTCAGTTTTAAACATCGTTTTCCAATATTCTAGATTTTCTATGATTTTTTGAAATTTTCCTGAATTATGTTGAAAATCTTCAAAACCGGTGTCGGCCAGTACCGTTGACCGATTCCCGGAATTTTAATTTACAAACGGTTTGGAATTTCTAAAAGTGCCTTTAGACATTATTTCTTAAAATCATATTTCCTATCTAAATTCAATTTCTGGGATTTATCAGATTTTATCAAAATCCGGCCAATCCGGTGTATACCGAGATTGACGGTTGATTTCTGGATTTTTATCTTGAAAATGAGAT
Organism: Agave tequilana; assembly: GCA_038442645.1. Lineage (NCBI taxonomy): Eukaryota > Viridiplantae > Streptophyta > Magnoliopsida > Asparagales > Asparagaceae > Agave > Agave tequilana. The sequence goes on from JAVJIF010030920.1 coordinate 51,171, forward strand.
TGAATCTTTGAAAACCGATTTCACCAAAAATCATTTTATAATATTTATGATTTTTAAGGATTTTTGGGAAGCTTTCCGGATTACTTTATTTTTGGGCCTTTCCGGTGTTTTCCCAGTTACCGAGGAGATTGTCCCGTATATTCCACTCTGTCTTTTCCCACTTTCTCTCTTCTTTCTCAAACGCGGATCTCACCAACCTGGGATTCCGCATTTATTGTGAAGATCCTCCCCATTCCGCATTTAATGCACTTCAGATCAAATCCCATCCATTATCATGACTTTCTCTCTCCTCTTTGAAACGCAGCTTTTGGCTTTCCCTAAACGCGGCTTAATCCCTGCGTTTAACCCATTTGGCCCAAACGCAGGTGAGGGCTGCGTTTTGAGTGAAGGGAATGCAAGATTCTCCTCCTTTATTGCTTTTGTCCTATATGGTATGCAACACCATTATGATATCCTCTTTTCTCTCTCTTCATTAATTCCTTCTCTTCCAAATGTCATTTCCAAGACACCCCACTCCTCTCTCATCATCACAACAAGCCAAGTGGCCAAGAGAGTCACCTCATCTCCCCATTTTGCAAAAACCCCCTCTCCTTTATTTATTTGCATCACTTTACAAACTCAAATCCTATAAATACCTTTCCTTCTCCATTTCACTTCATTTTCTCTTCTTTCTCTTCACCAAAGCCTTAACCTCCACCAACTCCTCCTTCATCTCCACCACAACAACCACCACTACAACTCCTCCAACTCCTTACCTTCATCTTCTTCCTCCTTCATCTCCATGGAAACCACCACAAACTCCAAAGCTTCCACCTTCTCCTTTACCTTCTCCAAAAATACCACCACCATCAAAATCCTCCACAAACCACCATCACTCCATCTCCTCAAGGGCCGACCACTCCTTTTTGGATTGGGGCCGTGCTCTTTTTCGTTGGCAAGACTCGAAGACCGGTCCCTCCTTTTGGATTGGAGCCGTGTTCTTCTCCGTTGGCAAGACTTAGGGCCGGTACCCTCCTTTTGGATTGGGGCCGAACTTCCCTTCGTCGGGCGCAACAAAGGAATCTTGTCAGCGAGTGATTTTCCTCGCCAAGACTTTCCTAACGCGGATCTCAACCCCGCGTCTGGGCAATCCCTTAACGCGCTCCGCGCGTTTCTGTATTGGCGTGACGCAGAGTTTATACTCGCGTCCGCATTTCCTTCATGGACACGGGACTTGAACCCCGCGTCTGCTATTTCCGCGTCTGTGATTCCCGTGTCTGTTATTCTCGCGACGCTAACTCCCGCGTCTGCGACCCTCGCGTCTCACTTCCAAAACCCGCGTCTTCCTGTGCACTCTCTCCTTTCATAATTATGGCGCGTCCCGAGTTCCATGGATTTCGGACCTTTTCGGCTTTCCGGTGATTTAGGCGAGTGTTCTCGCTATCCTCTTGACTTCCTACTGATTATGCGAGTGATCTCGCTTTATTCTTGGCTTTCCCATTTCATGTGATATACTTGCTGCTTTATGACGTGTGATACTAACATTGCAGGTCTCTCAGCTTGCAGCCTCCGGTCGCTCACTGTCTCGAAAGAGAGGTGATTGGGGCCGGCAGGTCTCTCGGTCTTCAGCCTCCGGTCGCTCACTGTCTCGAAAGAGAGGTGATTGGGGCCGGCAGGTCTCTCGGTCTTCAGCCTCCGGTCACTCACTGTCCCGAAAGGGAAGTTATTGGGACCGTCAGGTCTTCGGCTTCGCCTGGTTATCATGACCAGCGTTCAGCGCTTTACCTCTAGATTCGTCTAGGCGGGATGCTGCCGGATTTTCTACTCGCACTTTAAGCCGAGTTGTCCCGGTAACCTTGCCAGACGCTCCAGGGATAAATCCTGCTTGCTGTCTGTATTCCAGCTTGCTCAGCTCCGCTTAGTTGTGCTCAGTTACTGCTTTACTACATACTAATGCCTGTCTCCTGTTTATACTACTTGTCATTACATGATACTATTTAACATATGTATATCACCTGACAACTGATGTGTTATCATCTAACACCTGACATGCTACTACCTGACATGAGACCCCTTGTTATGACATGACTTGTCACCGGACTATTATCGATCTCTTGACATGATTGGTTACCTGCCTCCTGTTATGCCTGCTATGTACCCCTGTCATATTAATACTTGACTCATGATTATCACATTACGGGAATCCTGACCTGTTATCCTGTATGGAACTAAGTGCCACACGGAACAAAGTGCCACACCACTCGGTGGGGGCCACCTCTTGAATCTGTGGGGGCCACCTCTAGAATCCATCCCCTCAGAACAAAGTGCCACATGGAACAAAGTGCCACACTACACACGTGGTGGGGGCCACCTCTTGAATCTTTGGGGGCCACCTCTTGAATCTGTAGGGTTATTCCTGTTATGACCAGTTATTCCCGTAATCTGATAATATTGATAAGCCATAAAAAGGACAACTTGCACGGGGAATGGGAGGAAGTGATGGATGCCGGAATGATACCTTGTTTATAGTAATGGAATACCTGAACTGACGATTCGTGTTAGTGGGACTTTGGGCCCACAGAAGATGCGTGTTAGGGGGACTTAGGGCCCTCAAGCTGGTCCCAGGTGTATGGGAACTACTATAAGAAGTGCTATCAGTTCTCCATCTGCTTCCGTTAACAACCCTCGGCTTGCTTATATATGGATGTATGTGTGTTGGACTGTACACCAGGACACATACCGAGATATATGGGTCAGACGAGTTATAATAATATAAGACTCTTGTTATGATTCCCGTTATGACACCTGTTTCGGACTCCTGTTATGATGCCCGTTATGATCCCTGTTATGCCCGTTATGATTCCTGTTATGATACCTGTTATGACTCCTGTTATGACCACTTTGTAACTCGGGTTGTATGTGCTTGGATCACGATGACATGAGATAAAGGTATATAGATGAGGGTTTCCTTGTTTGGATTATTCCTTCGATGTACTAGTCTCATAGAACCGTGACCTAAACTCGTACGATCGGTTTTACTCGTAATCGGGTTTTATATCGGATTTCCTGTTTTATGATGATTATATTATACCTGTTCCTACCCGCTATACTTGTATACACCCTTGTGCTTATCCTTGTTCGCCACTTGGCCTTTGCCTACCACTCGCCTGGGGAGTATCATCTGACTCCCCTGGATTCTCATGTCCAGGTTTTGGAGCTTGGAGCGTGTGGATTCTCCTCGTTGCTGATCAGAGTAGCGCAGCGGTAGCGTGGATCTCCAGCATATCGTCCAGAGCTCCATCCTTCCAGGCCCCTGTGTACCTCTCGAGTTTCCTTATAGTGAACTCGTGAGTGCCTTTCATTGTTTACTCCTGTATGCTCCTTGTATTCTCGCATTTGCGCCTATCAGGTGATGTAATATTATTGTAATATCGGATCACCTCTGGTGATAACTCTGTAATTGTACTCATATGTTGGAATGTATAATGCACCACTTGCTTCCGTACTCTGATTCTTGCCTGTACTGATGCTTAGCGTATATACGTGAAGGTACTTCTGACTTGCGTATATACGTTGCAGTAATGTCTCCGTATCCGCCAGGATCGGGGCGTTACAGGTTGGTATCAGAGCTTAGGCTCTTACTTCCTCAGTACGTCCAGATGGCAAATTAATGGTAAAGAAATTTGCAACTGGAATGCATGAGTCTTGGTTATACAATCCAACTACAAGTACAGAGTTATCTATTTTCTTGATCATCTTTCCCTTGATTCCTAATCCCTCCTATCCTTTACCCTGTTTTGGTTTTTCGAAGCCTTTATATCAACTTAAGATATGAATAGACTAGAAAGGTAGTGGCTGGTTCTGAATAAAGCTATGACGTGATCTCTCTGGACATCTTTATGAAGCTCGGTATTCTCTGGATTGATCCTGATCGAGTTATCTTTCAGAAGTCAGTACTCGGAATTCTCTACGGGTACTCTATATTCTCAGTTATATCCTTCAGAGTGATCGATGCCTGGTATTCGGAATTCTCAATTATTGGTTGTGCTCGGTATTATCAAGGTTTCTTATCTTCAGTATTCTGGCTTATTCTCAGAGCGACATTGAGTATGGAGCACAGCAGAAAGCAGAGCTGTGTTATCCGTCGGTATTATTTGGCATCGTTCGAAGACTTATACAGCCGGAAGTGCAGAAGATTTCTATATTCTGGTTATTGATCAGTCAACTTGAGAGCCCTACCTATAGTGCTTCATATCTTAATTGGTATAAATTCCACCTTGTCCCCTTTGTGTTCAATTTGCCCCTTAACGAAATTGCGAGGACGCAATTTTTTGTAAGGTGGATAGATTGTAACACCCCGCTCCCAGAATACGTACTTAGAAGCGTATTCAGATTTCTCGATCGTATTTTTTGATTTACTTCTTGTATTCGTTTTGTATTATGAATTCTCTATATGATTGTTTTGTCTTGGATTTGGGTTTGTGGACTCGGAGTCAGACCTAGTCTGAACCGAGGGCCCGATCCTAGAGTATTGCTCGATTTGGATATTCTGGTATTCCGATTTGACCGATTTCAGTTTTAAACATCGTTTTCCAATATTCTAGATTTTCTATGATTTTCTGGAATTTTCCTGAATTATGTTGAAAATCTTCAAAACCGGTGTCGGCCAGTACCGTTGACCGATTCCCGGAATTTTAATTTACAAACGGTTTGGAATTTCTAAAAGTGCCTTTAGACATTATTTCTTAAAATCATATTTCCTATCTAAATTCAATTTCTGGGATTTATCAGATTTTATCAAAATCCGGCCAATCCGGTGTATACCGAGATTGACGGTTGATTTCTGGATTTTTATCTTGAAAATGAGATTGAATCTTTGAAAACCGATTTCACCAAAAATCATTTTATAATATTTATGATTTTTAAGGATTTTTGGGAAGCTTTCCGGATTACTTTATTTTTGGGCCTTTCCGGTGTTTTCCCAGTTACCGAGGAGATTGTCCCGTATATTCCACTCTGTCTTTTCCCACTTTCTCTCTTCTTTCTCAAACGCGGATCTCACCAACCTGGGATTCCGCATTTATTATGAAGATCCTCCCCATTCCGCATTTAATGCACTTCAGATCAAATCCCATCCATTATCATGACTTTCTCTCTCCTCTTTGAAACGCAGCTTTTGGCTTTCCCTAAACGCGGCTTAATCCCTGCGTTTAACCCATTCGGCCCAAACGCAGGTGAGGGCTGCGTTTTGAGTGAAGGGAATGCAAGATTCTCCTCCTTTATTGCTTTTGTCCTATATGGTATGCAACACCATTATGATATCCTCTTTTCTCTCTCTTCATTAATTCCTTCTCTTCCAAATGTCATTTCCAAGACACCCCACTCCTCTCTCATCATCACAAGCAAGTGGCCAAGAGAGTCACCTCATCTCCCCATTTTGCAAAAACCCCCTCTCCTTTATTTATTTGCATCACTTTACAAACTCAAATCCTATAAATACCTTTCCTTCTCCATTTCACTTCATTTTCTCTTCTTTCTCTTCACCAAAGCCTTAACCTCCACCAACTCCTCCTTCATCTCCACCACAACAACCACCACTACAACTCCTCCAACTCCTTACCTTCATCTTCTTCCTCCTTCATCTCCATGGAAACCACCACAAACTCCAAAGCTTCCACCTTCTCCTTTACCTTCTCCAAAAATACCACCACCATCAAAATCCTCCACAAACCACCATCACTCCATCTCCTCAAGGGCCGACCACTCCTTTTTGGATTGGGGCCGTGCTCTTTTTCGTTGGCAAGACTCGAAGACCGGTCCCTCCTTTTGGATTGGAGCCGTGTTCTTCTCCGTTGGCAAGACTTAGGGCCGGTACCCTCCTTTTGGATTGGGGCCGAACTTCCCTTCGTCGGGCGCAACAAAGGAATCTTGTCAGCGAGTGATTTTCCTCGCCAAGACTTTCCTAACGCGGATCTCAACCCCGCGTCTGGGCAATCCCTTAACGCGCTCCGCGCGTTTCTGTATTGGCGTGACGCAGAGTTTATACTCGCGTCCGCATTTCCTTCATGGACACGGGACTTGAACCCCGCGTCTGCTATTTCCGCGTCTGTGATTCCCGTGTCTGTTATTCTCGCGACGCTAACTCCCGCGTCTGCGACCCTCGCGTCTCACTTCCAAAACCCGCGTCTTCCTGTGCACTCTCTCCTTTCATAATTATGGCGCGTCCCGAGTTCCATGGATTTCGGACCTTTTCGGCTTTCCGGTGATTTAGGCGAGTGTTCTCGCTATCCTCTTGACTTCCTACTGATTATGCGAGTGATCTCGCTTTATTCTTGGCTTTCCCATTTCATGTGATATACTTGCTGCTTTATGACGTGTGATACTAACATTGCAGGTCTCTCAGCTTGCAGCCTCCGGTCGCTCACTGTCTCGAAAGAGAGGTGATTGGGGCCGGCAGGTCTCTCGGTCTTCAGCCTCCGGTCGCTCACTGTCTCGAAAGAGAGGTGATTGGGGCCGGCAGGTCTCTCGGTCTTCAGCCTCCGGTCACTCACTGTCCCGAAAGGGAAGTGATTGGGACCGTCAGGTCTTCGGCTTCGCCTGGTTATCATGACCAGCGTTCAGCGCTTTACCTCTAGATTCGTCTAGGCGGGATGCTGCCGGATTTTCTACTCGCACTTTAAGCCGAGTTGTCCCGGTAACCTTGCCAGACGCTCCAGGGATAAATCCTGCTTGCTGTCTGTATTCCAGCTTGCTCAGCTCCGCTTAGTTGTGCTCAGTTACTGCTTTACTACATACTAATGCCTGTCTCCTGTTTATACTACTTGTCATTACATGATACTATTTAACATATGTATATCACCTGACAACTGATGTGTTATCATCTAACACCTGACATGCTACTACCTGACATGAGACCCCTTGTTATGACATGACTTGTCACCGGACTATTATCGATCTCTTGACATGATTGGTTACCTGCCTCCTGTTATGCCTGCTATGTACCCCTGTCATATTAATACTTGACTCATGATTATCACATTACGGGAATCCTGACCTGTTATCCTGTATGGAACTAAGTGCCACACGGAACAAAGTGCCACACCACTCGGTGGGGGCCACCTCTTGAATCTGTGGGGGCCACCTCTAGAATCCATCCCCTCAGAACAAAGTGCCACATGGAACAAAGTGCCACACTACACACGTGGTGGGGGCCACCTCTTGAATCTTTGGGGGCCACCTCTTGAATCTGTAGGGTTATTCCTGTTATGACCAGTTATTCCCGTAATCTGATAATATTGATAAGCCATAAAAAGGACAACTTGCACGGGGAATGGGAGGAAGTGATGGATGCCGGAATGATACCTTGCTTATAGTAATGGAATACCTGAACTGACGATTCGTGTTAGTGGGACTTTGGGCCCACAGAAGATGCGTGTTAGGGGGACTTAGGGCCCTCAAGCTGGTCCCAGGTGTATGGGAACTACTATAAGAAGTGCTATCAGTTCTCCATCTGCTTCCGTTAACAACCCTCGGCTTGCTTATATATGGATGTATGTGTGTTGGACTGTACACCAGGACACATACCGAGATATATGGGTCAGACGAGTTATAATAATATAAGACTCTTGTTATGATTCCCGTTATGACACCTGTTTCGGACTCCTGTTATGATGCCCGTTATGATCCCTGTTATGCCCGTTATGATTCCTGTTATGATACCTGTTATGACTCCTGTTATGACCACTTTGTAACTCGGGTTGTATGTGCTTGGATCACGATGACATGAGATAAAGGTATATAGATGAGGGTTTCCTTGTTTGGATTATTCCTTCGATGTACTAGTCTCATAGAACCGTGACCTAAACTCGTACGATCGGTTTTACTCGTAATCGGGTTTTATATCGGATTTCCTGTTTTATGATGATTATATTATACCTGTTCCTACCCGCTATACTTGTATACACCCTTGTGCTTATCCTTGTTCGCCACTTGGCCTTTGCCTACCACTCGCCTGGGGAGTATCATCTGACTCCCCTGGATTCTCATGTCCAGGTTTTGGAGCTTGGAGCGTGTGGATTCTCCTCGTTGCTGATCAGAGTAGCGCAGCGGTAGCGTGGATCTCCAGCATATCGTCCAGAGCTCCATCCTTCCAGGCCCCCTGTGTACCTCTCGAGTTTCCTTATAGTGAACTCGTGAGTGCCTTTCATTGTTTACTCCTGTATGCTCCTTGTATTCTCGCATTTGCGCCTATCAGGTGATGTAATATTATTGTAATATCGGATCACCTCTGGTGATAACTCTGTAATTGTACTCATATGTTGGAATGTATAATGCACCACTTGCTTCCGTACTCTGATTCTTGCCTGTACTGATGCTTAGCGTATATACGTGAAGGTACTTCTGACTTGCGTATATACGTTGCAGTAATGTCTCCGTATCCGCCAGGATCGGGGCGTTACAGAATATAATCCAATACACATATAAAAAGATATATCTATGTTTTTTATTTTAAATCCAAACCTAAGTTTTGTTAAAAAACAAAACTTGAAACATATGAACTAGAATCATCAAAATAAGTTTTTCTACAATATGAAATAATAATGTATATGAATGAAATTCAATACACATTTAAATATGTAAAATTTATTTTGATTCTTTCTATTCATGAAAACGATAAATGTATACCTGAAAATCCAAACGGTTAAGCCGAAACCAAAACTATTGAACTTGTATGTGTGTGTGTAAACTTGAACATATCAAGACTAAGCTATCCTTATACAATATCTAAATAAAAACTAAACAAACTGAAGTCTTCTTGTAGATCTTCATCTCCAAACCGACTCGATCTAAACTTGATCCAAAGGAGCTAGATGTGATCGTTGTGATGTGAGATTTTGAATCAATACTTGTTTGCTTTAACACTTCGACTGTGAATCTCTTATTGAAGTCAAATCACTACTAAGATCTTGATCAATAACTGAAACTATATAAACATAAGATCATTAGTAAACTAATCTTCATATGTTAGTCATCACAGAACTAAGGTGAAGGGCCTCTGGGCCAACAAGACGCACATGGAGGCTCTCCTAAAAGACAAAAGTGCTCTTGATAGTCACTTATACAGCCTATATCAGATCCTCACCCTGACGACTAGGCCTACACGGAGGCTCTACTGAAAGACAATTGTAATAATGACGGTCACTCCGACGGTCTTTATTAGATCCTCACCCTGACAACTAGACCTACACAGAGCTCTCCTGAAAGACAAAAGTGCTTATGATGATTACTCATGCAGCCTATAAAGGGTCCTCACCTTGATGGCGATACCTACACGTTAGCTCTCCTGAAAGATGAAAGCGCTCCTAATGGTCGCACCGATAACCTATATCTGGTCCTCATCTTGACGGCTAGACTTACATGGAGACTCGTTTGACAGCCTATATTGGGTGTTCACACTGACGACTAAGGCCTACATTGAGGTCCTCCTGAAAGACAAAAACGCTCTTGACGGTCACTCTGACAGCCGACCTGAAAGTACACCTAGAGGGGGGGTGAATAGGTGTTGGCTAATCTAATGGTCACTTAAGGCCAAATAATGCGGAATTAAAAACAATTATGACCTAATTAAACTATTACACTAAATACTATGTATAACACAAGAGTATTGCCCAATTTTCGTGAAGGGCTCTGAACAAACTCCTCTAGATTCCCCGTAAATAAGGGTTGAGGTGCCGCGTTGGCTCTCTTGATTGAATACAAGTGTTAGCAAACAATCCCAAGCAAGTATTCAATAAGCACACAAGTATATCATGCATATAAAGGTAAACACAATAATTGAAAGCAAGATATAGACAAGTAAGGGAGAGAGAGAGAGAGAGAAATGGCAATCGCAAACTCAAAGGAATTGTTTCGAGGTTCGAGCACACTTGCTCTACATCCCCGCCTTCGACACACGAAGGATTTCCACTATGCAAGATCCCAATGGATCTCTCCTCGGTGCCGCAACACCTACAATCCCTCGGACTCCCTAGTCCCGTACACACGCAAGCTCCACAAGCTCGCCGAGGCCGCACCTCAAACCAAGAGTTCACAACCGAACTCTAAACCACCGTGAACACACTTGTCCACCTCCTCAAAGTACAAGGAAAATCTCTTAGTGATCTAAACACTTGATCACCAAATAAAACTCTCACTACAACACTCCTATAGAATGAATAGACAATGGTTGCTCAAGTGTTTATGTGAGAAAAACTAGGAAAGAGATGATGGAGGAAAACTCAAAGAAATCTCTTTTACACACTCTTAATAAAAACTCCCTTTTAGATGGGAAGTATTAGCTCTCAAATATGTGGAGAAAACCTTTTGAAAGAGTAGGAAAAACTGGCTCTAAAGTCTCCTAGAAATCTTAACACAAAACAATGACCAAACCCCCAAATTTATAGGCAGCCAGAAACTAGCTGTTGGGGTCTGTCAGACCTGTCGGTCGACCGGTCGGTCGACCGCCAACGGTCAGAAATCCGACCGTTGGAGCAACGGTCAACTGCTCGGTCGACTGAGCTACTGGAGCAGAGAGGAGAACTCTCTGTCGGTCGACCGGTCCGGTCGGCCGAGATTTCCAGAGAGCAGAAGCTCTTTGTAGCGGTCGACCGGTCGGTCGGCCATCCTCCAGTGCACAAAGACGTGCACGTCGGTCGACCGATCCGGTCGACCGACTTCAGAGTTAGTTGACTAGTAAGTCGACTAGCTGAAGCCTGAAAACAGTTTTCTGGGATTTTAAAACTAAGTCTTTTGGTTCACATAAAAATTCCATAAATACATAGAAATTCTACAAAAATAGTTTTACCAATATACTTTGATAAACAAACATGCTTGCACAAAATCAAGGCATGTTATAAATGATTTGGACTATTTTTGTAACTTGAAAATATTGGCTCAAAATAAAAACTATTTTTCCAAAACATGTTTTTCCAAAACTTATTTTTCCATAACTTCACAAAATACAAAAACAAGATATTCTAGTCATAGTAAAATCATAGTGTGTATGGATATGATCCACTATACAAATAAGATGAAATATCTATGTTTTTGGCATTAAGCTCTAAACTTGGTTTTGGTTAAAGATATGTATAATAGAAATACCAAAAGCCAAAGTTATATGTTTTAACCAAAAACAATATTTTACCAAAATGAAAAGTCTTTTCTAAAACACAAATTCTTTTATGAAAAGACAACTAAAGGAAGAGTGTGTGTGTAAATATCTACTTGAGCAATCCACCAACTATTCTATCCTTTACATTTTAACTAAAACAAAACAAAAATCTTATACCTAGACACAAGTCTTCTTCTTCTTGAAGTCTTCACTTGAAGGCTTCTCATCTTCTTGACTTGGTCCAAACTTGATCCAAAAGCTCCTTGGATCACATCGTGCTAGCTCCAAAACTTGACATTTTATCCTTTGTTGAGCTATGCACCTACTAAGATCTTGATAATGAATCTGTCACTAATTAAACACAAGATCATTAGTAAACATAACTTCATGAGTTGGTCATCATCAAAACTAGGGTGATAGGCCTTTGGGCCAACACGACCGTCACTCCGACAAGAAAATAATAACATCCAAATTATGCAGTTATGTAGATCCAAAATATTTGCACCCACAATGACAACTCAGGCGGGTGTATATACACGTCCATCTCCATCAAGCGAGAGGTTGACTTCTGATTACTAACCCTAGAGATTGTAATCGTAACATCACTCTATAGAATTCATTGTAACCCTCTGATATTATAGTGAATTCTTTCTCTCATGTGGTTTTTTCTTTTAGTTTTTTCACGTAAAGTGCTTATTGTTTGCGATTGTTTTCACCCGTCTATTCGTTTATAATTCATGGTGTGGAGAAATTTCTCGAGAATTTTCCTCCATAACTCTTTAGTATGGGATTTCAGTAAAAAGAAACATATTTAAAAAGATAAAAGTAACTAGAAAGAGAAAAAATTGGATAACAAGAAAATCGTGTTTAAAACAATTTATTTCTTAAAAAATTGATGTAAAAAGAGTTACATGCTTATCTATGAAAATTTTGTAAGTTAATCACCTATTTTTTTAATTTAAGAATAGCTAATCACCTAATTTGTTTACATATATTCATTGTGGCAACTACTGTCTAAATTAACAAATAGTTATCGTTGTTTGGCTCTGTTTTAGTTTATTTTAGGTTACTTAATGATAACTATATTTATTGGCAAAGATTTTAGACTAAATCTTATCAATAACTACAAAAAAATTATAAAAAAAGTAAGATTCACAGTGCTGCACAGCTTGCACTAAGGGCACTGCAGCCATTCAGCCTTTTGCCTGGGCAATGTTGGGCCTCACATGGAATCTTGGAAAAACAACCTCTTCAATGGTGGACCCTATGCTACCCGATTTCAAGCACAGGCAAGGGGAGCCCGAGCCCGAGCCCAAGCCTGAGAAAAATCACTGTAGTCGATACGAACCCGTTTTGGACAGAGCTAATGGTGCTAGAAGAAGCATAGCCACTAACTTCTCCTTCGTCAATGATTGAGTTTTTTCCTGCACACAAAATATGAAATATTAGATCTGAGAATTAAAGGTGTGCAAGTTGCTCAATGCGAATCCGCGATAGCAGTGGCTATGCGGGTCGTGATCCTCAGGGAGGGACTAGCGATAGAAGCGTTTGTAAGTTATCTTTAAAATTATTTTCTTTAAGTTAACAAAAAGAATAGTTAAAGTTAAGTTAGGAAGAAGGCGGTAGATTATGAAGATGGAGGATTAGAGGCGGTATTTATAATGAGATGAGAAAGAAAGAATTGGGAGATGGTGATTTAATCTACAAAAATAAAAGAAAAGAAAAGAAACAAACACTAACCTTAGTTTGGTTGAAGAAAAACGTGAAATCCTAACACTTTCTACCTTGCTTTGGAGGCGTTGAACGCATAAACCATAGGATCGATCTCAGTCTCCTTTTCGCATTATATCATCAAGCTTGGGCAAGTATGAAGTGATACGTACCTTGAGGAGGAGAACATCACCATGAAGTATCGTTGGCACCCACCAAGATTCGTTATACTTGTGCTTTGGAAATCACTTGCATGTTCATCATAAACCAACAGAGATAAAAATAGAAAAAGAGAAGAAAACGAAAAGAAAAATAAAGCAATGACATAAAAAGAAAAAATTACCTTTATTACTTGATACAATGGAAGAGAAGAGAAGCATACATCGGTGTCACTCTCAACATAGCCCTCTCCCTCACTTACATAAAAATAAAAAAGAAAAGAAAACCTAAACTAGAAGAAAGAAGAAAGCCTAAAACCCTAGATTTGGCCCTCTAGCTCTGGACTCTGGACACTCTTCTCGGTTGCACTGCAGGGGGTATTTCTAGGAGCAGAAGGAGATAGAGTCCCAGTCGAAGTCGTTCACGAAGGCGGTTCCCTGGATATGACTGGATTGCAGCAGAAACGCGGCTTGGGCCGCGTTTCCGCGGCCACGTGGTATATGTTGGCCACGCGCTTTAGCGCGTGGCCTCTCCTGGTCCGTCCATCTGGGCGTTTCCTTCTAGAAGCTGCATCCTGGCTCTTAATCTTTAGATTTGGATATAACTTGGGAATCAAGTTACCTAGATCCCAAATCTTTTATCCACGAATTTGTGATCTTAAATTCTCCTTCTTTGGCTTTTATCCTCATCCTGCAAGTGTTTAGGGTTGAATAGAAGTCTATCCTTCCCTCTTCTTTGTATTTGCAACTTTGGCCCTTGTGTATTTGCAATTTTGACAATTGATATTTGCACTTTTGCACTTGGGCTTGAATATGGGCTTTTGGACTTCTTTTAGGCTTTATTTATTATTAAAATAAGAACTCAAGGCCTGCACACAATAAATCATAAAATATTAGTAAATGTGTAGAATTATATGAATAAATATGAAAATGTGATGGTAAATGTTATGATAAAAATGCACTTTTCACTACCAATCACACCCCCACACTTATCTTTTTGCTCGTCCTCGAGTAAAAATCAAAAAGAAAAGAAAAATTAATCTATCCTAACTCACTTTCGTAGGAATCACGGTTGCACTTAGCATGTGCAACAAGCCGTTAAACCTCTAGGTTACCCTAGAGGACGAGTGTTGTCTCGTGAGGGTTTTCAGCGGATTGCACCCACAAAATCCATAAAAAGGAAAATATTTGAATTATATTTGAAGAGACTAAGTAGTCTATAAGTTTTAGGATTATCATTTTTATTCATTCTTTAAACTTAGTCTTTATAAAGTAAATTGTTATCCAATTTAGGTAAGGATCAAAATTGAATTTTAGTATAGTCTTTTTCGTTACCAAAAATCATATGCATCCTTATGAATTTATACTAGGAATTCCTTAACTTGGACTCTCATGCCTCTTTATTATTTATTTATTTATATATACTTTTTTTGATATGTATAACTCATCTAATTTTCTTTCGTGTAAGTATCAAGGCTTCTTGAGGCCCTCATACCTAACTAATTGACTATTAGATGTGTTAGTACATATATAAGTAATTTTTCCTTAATTTCCTTAGGCTTTCTAATCCACCCATGTAACGAACTTAAAGTCGATGACTCCCAAACCGGTTGGCTTTAGGGCACCAGGTGAGAAAACACCCCGCGGACTCAAATTCGAGTGAACTAGGCCCCAAAACTAAGGACTTTATTTTATTTACTCACCTTTAGGCATGAATACTTATGCTTCTTGAGGCACATGTATCCAGCTTAATTGGTGATTGAAATTATTTTTTTATATATATTTTTTTATGAGGCACAAAGGTCTTTGTCTTAGAATCCTAGATATGCATTAGGTATGCACATTTCATTAAGGTAAAAATCAAGACTAATTAATTATTCAATTTCTCCTCCTATACCTAAAATTTAAACAATTTATTTATTTTGACCAAGTTTTTAGAAATCCTAATCATGATTTTCCTAATCTTTAAAACTAACTTAGATTTCTTTCAAAAGATAAGTCAAAATATTTCCTTTTTATAACATTTTTTTAAAAAAAAATTTTTTTATTAGCAAATTTTTGTTAGTTTCTACCTATGTTAGTATGTTAGTAAAGCCCACCCCCACACTTATCTCATGCATTGTCCTCAATATATGAATGAATGCATATATGCATGAAACAGAAGAAGGGAAGGCAGAAGTTACCTTAAGGTGGTGGTTCCAGTGGTGGTCTAATTGGGCCAAGCGTTGCTACCCAATCAAGATAACATAATATTTGGTGGAACCCACCAGAAATTTCCCTTGTATAACCCACTAAAATGTATGTATAATTATTTTTTAAAATTTCTACCCCATCAAATTTTTAAATTTCATAATAAATTTCAGAGTCAATTGTGTCAACCTCCTTGTCCCAAAATGGAGTATGAAAAGATGGAATTATTGACTTGGACATCATAGGTACGGGAACGAATACCGACTCAGGAAAGAAACTCAAATCAAGTAAGGGTTCAGGAGTCGGTCTAGGTTCAGGAAGTGGGTCCAAATCAATAAGTTGAAGCTCAAGTCCACAGTAATCCTCCCACAATGGAATGTGACTCAATGTTGGTGATTCAAGTTCAGGAATGATAGGTGTGGGAATCAAAACTGACTCTAAAATATTACCTAAGTCGGGTAACAAAACAGGAGTCAATAATGATTCGGGAATTTGAACTTGCTCACAGATTTAAGAATCTAGGTCACATATCTCATTGGGTTCAATGATATAAATATCAGAACTTGCCAATTTATCCATAGGACTTTCAAAATTGCAAAATTAGTCAAGTTCAATATGATCATTAAAAATGGGTGACTCAATTTCATGATGAATTGGAACAGGATCCAATGTTGACTCGGTAAAAGTGAAATCAGGTGGAGACACTGGAGTCATTATTGAATCAGGAAATAAAATTGAATCACCGAGTGGAAGATCATGATCATATTCATGTTCAAGTTCTATTTCAGGAAAGGAAAAACTTGCCAAGTTATCAAAATTTGAAGTTTCGGCAAGTTCACATGATGGTACTGAATTAGAATCTTGTTGTCCAAAGCAACTTGGTTCGTCGGCTCTAAGCGAGCGGTCAGCGAAAGCAGAAATGGCCGAACGGTGAGAACGTAAAGATTGAACCATCATATCTATTTCATGATCACGGGCTAGTCTAGCCTGAGTCATGGCTTCAAGCATCCTTTCATGGTGTGATTGGACTTGAAAAGAGGAAGTGTAATCGTGATGAAGTTGTGAGTCGGTGGACTCACGCATCATCATGTCTGAGATTGATGGTAATTGTTGCTTGGACTCATGCATACTTATCATTTCCCTGATAGATGGTATTCTATTCTGAATGGGTGGATCTGAGTATGACTCTTGGGAATATTGTGGACAAGGTGGAGACGGAGGACAAGTCGGTTGAAAATTGGACTCGGGGGAAGCGAAACCCCATGAACTCTGTGAAGAGTTGAAAGTATGAAAATTATGGTCATAATATGGGGGGTATGAGTTATATTCATTCGGATAAGACCATTCTGGCACACTAGGTTGGTCAAAGTTATGATATGCCGGGTTGGTAATATCTGAAAAAGAGTTAGGTGTGTAATATGGATTAAAATTGGAAAAATTATTATTATATGCCATATCACACAAAACAAACAAAAGAAAAAGAAAACAAACAAATAAACAAAGAAAAATTCTAACCTAAGTTAGGGTAGACCTATGACCTAGACGACTCCTAACTGGTTAGACTGTCCACGGGAGGTAGGGTGCAGAATTTGACCACAAGTTAATCAGCCAGGTCAGGGCAAAATTGGTGGGAGGTTTTCCGTCAAAGACGTTCCTTAATTAAATAACCACCAATCTTCGGGCTTTCGGCCCTCAATCCCCTTCCTAGACACTGATTTGGCAGGAGTCAACTTCCAGCACTGTTCCCCCTTAGGATAATCTCCTAATTGAGTCCGAGATGTCCCTAGGGCCAACGTCTACTAATTTTAAGTTAGGCTTGGGTTAGTGAGTGCTTGGGATATGATTTTTGGGCTAAGGAAGGGTGATGAAATCCCACCTTATCTTGTTAATGGGTTATGCCCTTAGAATAAATTTGTGCAAGTGTACAAAATATGTAAATAAGATTCACTCAAAGTATCAACCAAGAGATGAGTCCTATTCTACATGCAATGCGAACGTACCTTGCTCCAGCACTCTTTAACAGTAAAAATAAATGAATTGAAAAGACACGTGCCTAAAATGCAAACGTCTAATCAATTTTTATCTTTAACAACAAATATTTTACTGTTGAATTAGTTAGCAGTATACATGTTTATCACAGAACAAATTTTAACAGATCAGAAAGCAGATATTACAATTTTCAGTAACCTGCAGAAAAATTGATCAGTAGTTCACTGCTACTGTCGCGGATCCGCGGCTATTGCCGCGTTTGCGCGGCAAAGTAGCAGGCTCTGCTGCTCTGCCTTCTAGGGCAGAGGCACAGAGTTGCTATATGTCCACTTCTGCCGTTGATTTTCTGTTCTCCAAACCTGCAAACAGAAAAGAATAAAATAATTAGTTAATAAATTTTTTTTGTTTTAGAGATAAACTTACCGTCCCTCCCCGGCAACGGCGCCAAAATTTTGATTGAGTTTTTTCCTGCACACAAAATATGAAATATTAGATCTGAGAATTAAAGGTGTGCAAGTTGCTCAATGCGAATCCGCGGTAGCAGTGGCTATGCGGGTCGTGATCCTCAGGGAGGGACTAGCGATAGAAGCGTTTGTAAGTTATCTCTAAAAATTATTTTCTTTAAGTTAACAAAAAGAATAGTTAAAGTTAAGTTAGGAAGAAGGCGATAGATTATGAAGATGGAGGATTAGAGGCGGTATTTATAATGAGATGAGAAAGAAAGAATTGGGAGATGGTGATTTAATCTACAAAAATAAAAGAAAAGAAAAGAAACAAACACTAACCTTAGTTTGGTTGAAGAAAAACGTGAAATCCCAACACTTTCTACCTTGCTTTGGAGGCATTGAACGCATAAACCATAGGATCGATCTCAGTCTCCTTTTCGCATTATATCATCAAGCTTGGGCAAGTATGAAGTAATACGTACCTTGAGGAGGAGAACATTACCATGAAGTATCGTTGGCACCCACCAAGATTTGTTATACTTGTGCTTTGGAAATCACTTGCATGTTCATCATAAACCAACAGAGATAAAAATAGAAAAAGAGAAGAAAATGAAAAGGAAAATAAAGCAATGACATAAAAAGAAAAATTTACCTTTATTACTTGATACAATGGAAGAGAAGAGAAGCATACATCGGTGTCACTCTCAACATAGTCCTCTCCCTCACTTACATAAAAATTAAAAAAGAAAAGAAAACCTAAACTAGAAGAAAGAAGAAAGTCTAAAACCCTAGATTTGGCCCTCTGACTCTGGACTCTGGACGCTCTTCTCGGTTGCACTACAGGGGGTATTTATAGGAGCAGAAGGAGATAGAGTCCCAGTCGAAGTCGTCCACGGAGGCGGTTCCCTGGATATGACTGGATTGCCTCGAAAACGCGGCTTGGGCCGCGTTTTCGCAGCCACGTGGTGTATGTTGGCCACGCGCTTTGGCGCGTGGCCTCTCCTGGTCCGTCCATCTGGGCGTTTCCTTCTAGAAGTTGCATCCTGGCTCTTAATCTTTAGATTTGGATATAACTTGGGAATCAAGTTACCTAGATCCCAAATCTTTTATCCACGAATTTGTGATCTTAAATTCTCCTTCTTTGGCTTTTATCCTCATCCTGCAAGTGTTTAGGGTTGAATAGAAGTCTATCCTTCCCTCTTCTTTGTATTTGCAACTTTGGCCCTTGTGTATTTGCAATTTTGACAATTGATATTTGTACTTTTGCACTTGGGCTTGAATATGGGCTTTTGGGCTTCTTTTAGGCTTTATTTATTATTAAAATAAGAACTCAAGCCTGCACACAATAAATCATAAAATATTAGTAAATTTGCAGAATTATATGAATAAATATGAAAATGTGATGGTAAATGTTATGATAAAAATGCACTTTTCACTACCAATCAGTCAACTTTACATTGGAATAAGTGCCTTAATGGCTAGGTGATGTAGCCCCCCTGATGAAGAGGGCTTCTCATAATTAAAGGGCGAAAAGCATCCTCTTATTCGACAAGAATTTAACCTAAGTCAGGGCTATAATCAGAAGTTGGGGAACTATAAGAAGAAGGATTAACCCCGATTTCTATTGTCCAGATCATTGCCAGTCATTCCCTCTGTCGATCATATTAACAAAGGCTGATGGAAGGTCTGATACCATCAGAACTTTCTTCTTTTGAGACTTGGATCTTTTGGAAGATTGAGTGGATAATCAGTTAAAGACCGACTGTTGAAGAAATGTTGTGGGGATTGACCTTAAACAAGAATCAACAGACTGCACTGTCGCTAGTTGACATCCTGCTTATCCATAATGGGATGGGAAAATGTGAACTGATTCCTCTGAACAGAGCTTCCACTTGCTGCTTAGATAATCTCTCAAGTCTGTGTTAATTAAATCCAGCCGGTCTTACACAGAGACTCGGAAAGACTAGAGAGTAACCCATTAGGAGAGCCTTTGGCTTAGCCTTTTTAAAGGCTATTTTTTGGCCATTGACGAAGCCAGAGTAGCTTCGCCAATGGCTTTAGCCTCGCTGCGAAGCTTTCATGGTGCTATTACGCAGTGCTCTGTTAGCTCTGCTAAACACACATGATGCGTTGCCTCGCTGTTGTAAGCTAAATTAGCACCACTCTCTGGCGCTTTAGCCTTAGCTTTGAGCAAAGGTAGTTTAGCTTCGCTGTTGGAAGCTAAATTTGTGCCGCTCTCTTGTGCTTTAGCCTTAGCTTTGAGCGAAGGTAGTTTAACTTCGTTAAGCGCTTGCACAACACTAGCTTCGCTAGCAAAAGCGTCGCTAATGGGTGCTTTGGCTTTAACCTCACTGAAAAGGCGGTCTTTAACCTCGCGGCCATGGGTTTCCAGAGCATCTTCGCTAGAAGCTAAAGGAGAGGAATTCCTTTAGCCTCGCAAAAGTCTGTAATAGGTTCGCGCAAAGCCTTCTTAGCTCCACAAGAGGCTGAGATAGGCTCAGGTGAAGCCTAGTTGATAGGCTCACGCAGAGCCAAATTAGCCTTGTTGGAGGCTGCAGTGAGCTCTCATGGAGCTTGTATAGCCTCACAAGAGATTGCAATAGGCTCGCAAAGAGCCTTACTAGTCTCAACAGAGACTTGCTTTCAAGAATTAGCCAAAAGAGCTTTAGCTAAGGATATCTTCCTGCGTTTGCATGCACAGGGGCTTGTATTGCCTATAGAGAGAAGTTGCTCAAACTTCTCTCGGTCAAAATAGATGACCAATATCTCAGCAGTAGATTCGAGGGTCCGATCGTCGCATTGAGACACTACTTTTTTGTTGGTAGAGAAAGTGGTCCCCAGTGGAGTTGTCATCTTATTTTTCATTGAAGAAAACCAGTAAACTTTTGAAGAATAATTACAAGTAAAAAATAAATAAGAAAATTACGAGTATCCTCTTCTAAAATTTGTGGGAAAGTGTGCTGGTAAGAGTCTAGTCAACGCGCGACCACTTCGTCCTGTTGACGATGCGAACGATGAGTCATCGAGTCTTCTGTTAGGAATTTCTTCTCGCCCGGTTTCAAAAATTCCTTGAGATTTAAAGATTAGAGTGTCAAAATCCTGAAATTTTCCCTGATGGATGGGGAAAGTATTCTCTAAATTCTTGAAAGCCAAAGAGCAATGGCTATTGGCTATCTTCTTGCCTCTATGCTAGCTTCTTCTCCATGTGTCTCCTCCTTTTATCAAGTTAGTGAGCATTTACAGGCCTCATAGGGGTACAACCGCCCTATAAATTAGCAAAGACTGATTAAACAGCCTCGACGCGAGGCTAAACAGGCGTTGCGCGAGCCTGTCATAGCTACACGCGAAGATAGACAGGCTCCACGCAAGCCTGTTTAAGATTCTATCGAAGCTAATGCAGTCGTTTGGCTTTTTTAGAGGGGCACGATCCTCTTAATTGTCTCCACTTAATGGGAAGATAATTGCCCACCTAAAGTGGTCACTAATTCCAGCAAAGTAGTGGGTGGTTAGCCCACTAATCCCTTTCAAGGGATTTGAAATGGTTAAAATGACCTAGAACATAGCCTTTTGCGAGGCTAATGCTCCAAGCAGAGCTGGCCTACTGCGAGGCTAACACTCCAAGCGGGCTAGCCCACTACGGGGCTAACGCTCCAAACAGAGCTAGCCCACTGCGAGGCTAAAACTCTAAGCTTCTGCGCGAAGCTAGCCAGCTTGGCTTAGTTTGAACTTATCTATTCAACTGTCTGTGATCTGTCTTTTGAAAGTGTCGACAAGTTAGACATTGCCTAGACCAATTGGAGAGCTATCTGGGAGATTATCTTTTGGGAGTGTCAATAATGGTTAGACCTACATGGAGGCTCTCCTGAAAGACAGAAGTGCTTTTGACGGTCACTCATATAGAATGTTGTGTCCTCAGCTTGACGGCTAGACGTACACGGAGGCTCGCCTGTAAGATGGAAGTGCTCTTGATGATCACTCCGACAACCTATATCAGGTCCTCACCCTGACAGCTAGACCTACACAGAGGCTCTCCTGAAAGACGAAAGTGCTTCTGATGGTCACTCCGATAGTCTATATCGGGTCCTCACTTTGACGATTAAGGCCTACACAAAGGCACTCCTGAAAAAACAGAAGCGCTCCTAATGGTCACTCTGACAGCCTATATCTGATCCTTACCCTGACGGCTCAGATCTATACGAAGTCACTTCTTAATGACAGAAACACTCCTGATAGTCGCTCTTACAGCCTATGTGAGTCCTCACTCTGACTACTCAAATGGATATGAAGTCACTCTTGAATGACGGAAGCGTTCATGATGGTTGCTTTTACAGTCTATATCGGATCCTCACCCTAACGACTTAGACCTATACAGAGTCACTCTTGAATGACGGAAGAGCTCCTGACGGTCATTTCGATAAAGAAATTATAACGTGTAAATCATGCAGTTATGTAGGTTGAAAATATTCGATCCCACAATGACAGCTCAGGCGGGTATAAATACACCTATATCTCCATCAAGGGTGTGGTTGGCTTCTGATTACTACATTGAACCCTAGAGATTGTAATTATAATATCACTCTGCAGAATTTATTATAACTCTCTAATATTATAGTGAATTTTCTCCCTCTCCCATAGTTTTTCCCTTTTGGGTTTCCCACGTAAAGTGCTTGTTATGTGCGACTGCTTTCACCTGCTATTCATATATAATTCGTGGTGTGGAGAAATTCCCGAGAAGTTTCCGCCACAACTGTTTAGTTTGGTATTTAAGTAAAAAGAATCATATTTAAAAAGATAAAAGTAACTCGAAACTGAAAAATTTGGATAACAAAAAATTGTGTTTAAAACAATTTATTTCTAGGAAAAAAACTGATGTAAAAAGAGTTATATGCTTATATATGAAAAGTTTTATAAGTGAATCACCAATTTTTTCATTTAAGAGTAGCTAATCACCTAATTTGTTTTCATATATTCATAGGGGTAAATACTGTCTAAATTAACAAATAGTAATCATTGTTTGGCTCTGTTTTAGTTTATTATAAGTTACTTAATGATAACTAAATTTATTAGCAATGATTTTTGACTAAATCTTATCTATAATTACAAAATTATAAAAAAGAAAGTAAGATTCATAGTACTGCACAGTCTGCACTCTGTGCGTGTTTGGTTGGTTGTGAAATAGCTTGGTTACGAAAGTGAAGTAGGTCCCACAGTCAAATTTTATCAAATGTATTTAGTTGGCAAAACCGAGAAAAGTTATGAAAAGAATAATTATGAGGTGGGCCCTCAGCAAAACCACTCATTTTGACTGTGTTTTCAGCTCGATGAGTTGAAAATATGTTAAAAGTTACTATTCATGACCTCACAACTCCTCTTTTTCTATGTAAAATGCACTATTCATCGTTCCGTGATTTTACAACCAACCAAACACGTCTAACCAAACAAGCCTGGAATACAAATCAACTCAAAACTGTGCCTATGCATGAATAATCCGAGTGCGGGTGAGTATGGACGATAAAGTCGGACGGTCATAAAAAATCCAGAGCATTCTCCCCAGAATCTAATTTCAAGCCCAAGGAAAACAATGAAATAAAAAAATATAAAAGTAAAACAAACAAACAAAATAAAAAGCAGAGAAAAAGATGAGCCGCTCTCTGTCAGCAAACCCCGCATAAAACTCCATCAGAATCCTGTCTCTGGCAGTACCCCACCTGCACACTCTCTCTGTCTGCTTCACTTTTCTCTCTCTGGCACAGACCCGATCTGTGGAGAGAACGAGAATCAAAAGCAAAAGCAAAAGCGAGCGAGAGATAGAGAGAGACCCGAACCCCCAAACTCTCTCTCTCTCTCTGTCTCTCTCTCTAGATCTCTGTGGAAATGGAGCGTAGCAAGAGCAGGAGCAGGATGGCGCCCTTGGCGGCGATGTTCTTCTTCCTCTTCCTCTTCATCGCCGGCATTGCCCTCTCCAAGTCCACGATCGAGCCCTGCTCCGGCTCCGACAACCCTCGTGGGCTACACCCTCTACGCCGACCTCAAGGTCTTAGAGGTGGGGGCCCTCTTTCAGGTCGACCCCGCCGCCAACTCCATCGACTTCACCCTCCCCGACACCGCCAACCACACCCTTCCCTCCGGCCTCTTCCTCCGCGTCCCCGCCACCTGCTCCTGCTCCGACGGCATCCGCCTCTCCCTCTCCGTCCGATACCGCACCCGCCCCGCCCCGCCGATACCCTCGCCTCCATCGCCGGCAACATCTTCTCTGGCCTCGCCTCCTCTGACCAGATTAGGGAGGCCAACTCCCTCAATTCCACTGACCCCTCTGCCTCCCTCGACGTCGGCCAAAACCTCGTCATCCCCCTCCCCTGCAGCTGCTTCAACTCCACCGACAATTTCCTCCCCGCTGTATACCTCTCCTACGTCGTCCAGCCCCAGGAAACCGTGCCTCGCATCGCCGCCACCTACTTCACCCCCGTCACCGACATCATGAATGTCAATGCCATGGGGACTTCCGTCGTCAAGGCCGGTGACATTCTTGCAATCCCCCTCCCAGGTAATTAATTAAATGTTCTTTCAATTTAATTCGTGCACTCATAGTGGCTTAGATAATGTCACTCAAAACATCAACAGCAATGTTTGAAGGTGATGGACGAACTGACGATTTAGTATGATTAAATTTATATATATCTGTGGGACTGTGTGATGACTTTGGTATGATAGAGAATCTCTCAACTCTATCAGTAGCAGCAATGTTTACTGAATTGAATTGTTAAGAATCTCTCAACTCTAAATTAAGGATTTAGAAGAACACAAAAACAGATCCATGTGGATATTAAAAAAAAAATACTCTATAGAGTCTATCTCCCCCTCTCTCATGAGATTTCGTTGGTACTGTGCAGTGATTTAAGAAGTGCTTATAAGAGTTATCCCAGGAATTGCATTGCCACTTTAGCACATTCAATCCTTTTCCATTTTTATCGAAATAATGTGTGCAAGAGCTGATGGAACCTCATCACATAACTTGCAACAGCTGCTTCTTCTCCAATTGAAATTTATCAGAGAAGGAACTATATGAACATGCAGTAGAAAGTCACAAATAAAACATCTTTTATTATTTTAGCATGCACTCACAGATCTAACCCCCTTTTAGTTGTTGATTTCTTTATGCACAACAAGGTTTTAAATATTAGATAGTAGGTTTTTGGGGTTTTTTTCATATCAGATAGTGGATATCAGATGATATATCATATATATAGAATCAATATTGGGTGTCCTTATTGGGTATTGTTTGTGTACCTCTATGTGTGTGTGCGCGTTTTATATATGTGTGTATATTGATAACTTAGGGTTGGTTATAATGTTCTAAATGTCATCTATCTAACAGAAATGTCACATCTAATAAAAGTGTCTTAACATGCATGTAAAAGCAGTCAAGGATAAATTCTTCTAAGGTGAGAATTGAAGAATTTAAGGTGAGAACTTGGACCTTATCAAATGAAGATTCTAGAAAAAAGCACAATCACTTAACCAAATCAACAATTTTAGATTGCCACAAAGTACACTTTGGGGGGCGAGGGACAATGACAACCTTATCATCACATCAAAATGGGGGAGTCCCTCCATAACTGAATCTCCAATGAGATTTGGGGGAAGGGACTAGAATTTCTTGGTGGGGTAGGGATACTAAAACCAAGATCAACCTCAATTTCAAAGTGGATCACAAATAATCATAAGCTTCCTTCCATGCAACTGAACCCACAAAACCAATCCGTAGGGCCGTCAGTGTTTGAATGATTTGAGGGAGATAGGGAATGAGATAAAATGGGATTAGATAGAGAGGAAAATTTTAATGATTTTTTTTTTGATTTCCCCCCATTAGAGATCTCGCCTTCCAAAAGAAATTGAAGAAGAGGTGCAGTGAGATGAAAAGAGAGAAAACTCATGACCACAAACCACCCCGACTCTTCGCCACCCTTTGACAACAAAAAATTAAATTAATAGGATGTCGAAATCACCTCAAATCCCTCCCAAGGTAATGATTTTGGATAGAAGAAAAAGGTGCGATGTTGCTACATGTCAAAAATCACACCCACAACTAAACTAAAGGAAAGTAGTCTTACAAATTTGCAGCCATATCATCAATGCGTAGACAACCTTTTGCTCTTGCACACATATTAATGCTCTGGCCCTAGCTCGCTCATCCACTATATTGTATAGAGACATTTCTTGGTGAAGATTGTACGATCAAGGAGGGGGTATAATATGGGCAAAGCTTATTTAATGTGCAATACATATCCTATAAAATCTGATATCACTTAATTCCTTCTTTTTTCTATTTTAATATACATTGTGATTTAGTTGTTATCGGCCTCATATTGAAATAGTTTGGAACCAAACTGAAAGTTGAATCCCATAAAAGGGACCAATTTTAAATAGAAATTGAGTGTTCAAACCATTGTTAAGAATGTAGTGGATGACATGTATATAGGTTACTATCACCAGTCTGCATGTTCTTGATATAAATTTTCCTAAATGATGTTTCAAACATTTAATTTAATATTGGTTTCTGTTTTGGTGTTACCACACCAATAAATCTGTGTTTTGGTATAAGCCCCCTCTCATTGTGGGGCCCACCATATGAGGCCCTTTCATTTACTGTCATCTCTGAAACATGGAATTTTCTATTAGTTTCAGTTTCCGTACCCATTTTACATTATGATTGTCATCTTCAACCTTCCTCCCAATTGTCTATATACCCTCGTGCCCTCATGTAGAAACCCACTTCAATCCTTTTCTTTTATCTATTTTAAAATTTTATTTCTTCCTTCACCCACAGTGCTCACCATGACCAAACCCCAACCTTTCATCTACCAAATCTACAACCTCTGTTACACCCAACCAGAGAACTTTATTATGCTTTCTGCCTCTACTGCTGTTATAGGAGTGCAAACTCCACCACTCCTTTAATTCCTCTTATTGGAAGTAATTTTCAGTTTCAAATCAAATTAATAATTGAATTAAGAATTAATGTTAGTTTACTGTTGGGTTTTAACTAGAAGTAATTCTTTTTTCCGGAGTGGTATTATAGCTTGTGGGACCATTTATGGAGGCATATCAGTTCTATTAGGATTTGGTTTTGATAATACATTTAGTAATAGTTAGCATGGTTCAAAGACTCGGCCAAGTCGGAGACGAGTCAGTCGAGTCGTATCCGTCTCGGCCCGCTCCGAGAAGAGTCCGAGTCGGTCGACTCAACTCAGAGGAGACCGACTCGGCTGAGAATCGGAGTCAACTCGGCCGATTCACGGCCGAATCGGTCGTGATTCGGTCGAGTCGACTGAGTCGACTCTGATTCTCGGCCGAGTCAGCTCAAAACGTATATTCACCTGTGACGAACGGGTATAAAGAAAAAAAGGAAAAGAAAAAAAGAAACTTACCTCTCTCGCTCAGATATAGAGATCGCCGTCGCTGCTCGATCGTCGCCGCTCAGATCTGGACTCCGCCGCCCCCCGATCGCCGTCAACCACTCCTCCCCAACCCCAGGTGATGTTCCTCCCTCTCTGTCTCTTTCCCTCTCTCTCCCTCTGTTTCTCTTTCTTCCCCTCCTCTCACCCGCTCTCTTTCTTTCCCTTTCCATCTCTCGTCTCTCTCTGTCTCTTTCCCCTCCCCCTCCATCTCTCTCCCTGTTTTTGATCTCTCCCCCCTTTGAGGTATAAGAGAAGCATATGATGGTGGTGGTAAAGATGTAAAGGTTTTATCCAGTTTTAGTAGTAATGATGGTGAAGATGGTGATGTATGATGACAATGATGGCGGCGGTGGTGATGATGACAATAATGAGGGCAATATTAGTACTAATGGAGGAACTTATAGTCTTGAAGGTCATATGCAAGTGTTGAGTTTGACATCAGGCCAACATTATGGTGTGACATATGTCCATGATTACAGACCACAACTTGAGAGATATATGAGCACTAGTATTAGTTTATCTACTTACCGCAGAGATGATTATGATGATGATTTTGTGTTCATCGCAATTTAATGTGAAAATAACTACATTAGCATGTATTTATGATTATAATTTGTGCAATTTACTATATTGTGCATGTATTTTAATATGCTTCTATCGACGACGCGGGTATTTATGCTTTCGTTTTATGTTTAGTGTGCTAGGTGATATGGTTTAGACATGTGATGTGATATATGATTGTGGATATCTACATTTTTTAAGATTTATCATGATTTTTTCAGAATTTTATGAGCTTTCTATGTAACGTTTTGCGCGTATCACCCGAGACCGATCTGAGTCACTGAGACCGATCCGTCTCGGTGCCCGCCGAGTCGGCGACCGAGACCGCGACTGTGAACCATGATAGTTAGAGTTCGGGACCAGGTTCTATGGCAAAATGAGATAAGAGGATTTAAAAGCTGGAAACTATTATTAATGTTAGAAGTATCACGAACGTCCTGTAGCTTGCAACACAGATTAAATTTCTTTCTTTATCCATCGATTCTCCTATTTTCTTATAATTTTGATAGATCTTCTCTCCCTTCCTCTGTTGCACGTGGAAACCTCTTTGAAGACCCACACAAGAGATGTTGTAGTATAGTTGAGGTTTTGATGCTAGTGTTGTTGGATATAAGTGAAAATTATGGGTTGAGAGTGATCACATATAATGGTTGAGAATTTAATGATCAGGGCACGATGATATTTTAATGTGTGTGTGATTGATATTTGTATGATCCAACTGAAATGGGTTTTGTTAGGGAGGAAGATTATGTTGTGAGAAATTTAAGGAAGTGAATGAGGATGCCTTTGGTCTGAGAACTAAAGAAAGAAGAAGGGAATGGGTTGCGCTAAGGGATGCGTGCCATTTGACATCCCTAGTTAAGCCTGCTGGGGTTAGGAAAAGGTCTGGCAAGGCAACAAAATGACAATATCACGATGACTCAGGATTGGTGGGTCTTTTATTTTCAGGCTTATTTCAAAATATGATGTGTCTGAGAAATACCGAAATATGATATTTTTAGGATCTAATATAAAAAATACCCTTTATTTGAGCTGTCAAACCATGTCATTTAATGGTTATGTAGTATGTGTAATACTCTCTAATTCCAAAAAAGAATTAGATTCTAGACGTATAACTACTGAGCATAGTATTAGGATGTTTTCTTTGTGTGTATGTGGTCTTGTGTGCACCTTCAATAGAATTTATCTTGTCTTAATTTTATGTTTTTCTTTTTATTAAATTGCTGAAGTAACTGTCACATGTTATATTATTTCATTTTGCTTCAATGTTATTTTTTTAGGGAAATAGATCCTGTGCTTTGAAGACACGGACACGAGTGTCTTTCTCTGACACGGACACGAGGTGTTGGACACCCCAATTGTCCAAAATCCAGCCACGAGGACTCGGCTAAATATGCAAATTTCTACATGCATATTTGACTAAGAATTATTTGTATTTGGCCACTGTTAGTACACAAAAGAACTTAATTTCATAAAGTGATCTATAAAATAGTTAAACTTTTTATCAAGGACCATAGTATATTTCATCTTGTGTGTATTATTTTTAGGTAAATAATGGTTTATACATTCGTAAAGTGTCGGACACATGGACACATTGTGCTTGTGATGGGAATCACTAGTTGTTATCCTTTATTTATGCTCTTTTTATTCTTTATTTTGGTTAAGCTCATTTTATTTCTTTGTTTTAGTCCTATATTGGTTATGTTGGGAGATGTCTTCTTTATGAGGCCTATACAAGGCCAGGACCCGCATTTGTTTTAGTAGTTCAATTGATTTGGAAATTCAGAACTTTTGTCATTGCCAAGTTGTTGTGAATCTTTGCTTGTGATGTGCGGAGTGGGAGAGAGATCTCCTTGGTGGAATCCTAAATTCATCTTTATCCTCTTATAAAATCCTAATTATCTTTTCCCCTTTTTCTTTTCCCTTCTCGTTCTACATCAGTTTTGTCTCAGAGCTAAAATTATGTTTTTTTCCCTCCACAATCTCCCCTTCCAAAAAAAAAACTAGCCTCCGCAAAAGCCTAGTCCCTCTCATTCTTTCTCTAGTTTCAAAAAAGAGTGAAAAAAGAATAAAAGAAAAAATAAAAAAGGAAAAACATTCGGTATCAGAGATTTAGATCTCGCCACGACATCAGATCTTACCGACATCAGCAGAAACTAACTTAGACAGCATGAAGCCACCGTCTTCACTGCCGTTTGTCTCCAACCATCGTCATCACCGCACAACCTCACTTGATTGCTGACCAGATCTGACCTCGCTTTTGACAAGTGCCATCTCAGCTTCCTCTCTCGTCGCCGACACCTGACAGCTCTCCTACATCTCGCGTCGTCACCACCGCCATGAGCTGCCCTCGCCGTCCCTGTCTTCGCTGGAGATCCAACGCCATCGTCGGAGCTCCACCACCCTTGATGTTCCACCGCCATCGCCGTACCACCAGGGCTTCAAAATCCTAATTTTGAGTTGAAACAGAAAGCAGTAAACGAGTTGTGGGTTTAAACCTTCAAACCCGCATCCAATAAACCTGCAAAGTGACCCGACCCGTTTCACAGTCAAACCTGACCCCACCAAGCCATTGTTGAAGTCATCTGCTCGACCCGAGCCGCGGAGTTGCCCCCAAGCCTTCGCTGATGCAGCTGACATCACTCGAGCCGTCGCTGACGTCAGCCGATTCAAGCTAATGTCATCGGCTTTATCTGAGTCGCACTGTTCACTGCAGAGCATAGTCGCAGTTCAGATCTCGTTTCAGGCACGTTTAGAGTCCGATTTGAGTTTTGTCTTAAGCATTGGATCCGCAACTGAGTCTTGGAGAAATTAGGAGAATTTCACAGCTTTTGGGCAATAGATTTGGCCTCTACACAACTTTATTTGGAACCACTACTCGGTATTGATGCTTTTTCAAGAGCCTTTGGGTACATTCTAAACTCATCTCTTACTATCACGATACTTTGGATATCTCTATATCTGTGGTGAATGTTAGTTGTAGCTGTTGTTGCTATTTACTTGCACTGTTGCCTGTTTGCATATTCACTTTTAGGAATCATTTTAGGCATCGTCATTTTAGAAGTCATTAGGAAATTTTCTCATTTGATCGGAAGGATATGGAGTGACGGAGTCTCCTGTTGTTTGGACACATGGTGTCATACTATGAGGGTCAATTGACCACTACAACTCTATTACATTTTATTTTCTTCAAAAATGGCAGCTATTTTGTTATTTTAGAATTTACCATCTTCATTCTAGTGAGAAGTGTAACGGTCCCAGTTAAAAATTTCCAATTGATTACAATCATCACAGATAATCCAAGCATGAGACCCATCAAGATACAATACTTCCATTCTACTAACATCAGAATGCTCTATACTTTACATCAATCTCCACTCTGATAGCATGTATAATCTTAACCAGAT
The DNA here is from genome assembly GCA_038442645.1 of Agave tequilana. Classification (NCBI taxonomy): domain Eukaryota; kingdom Viridiplantae; phylum Streptophyta; class Magnoliopsida; order Asparagales; family Asparagaceae; genus Agave; species Agave tequilana. The sequence continues at coordinate 82,218 of JAVJIF010030920.1, forward strand.
GTAGCATTTTCCAAAATATTGGTCCGACAACTCATAAGAAAACAGTCTAATACAAAATATAATACAGGCTTTGAGTCTGGCACCAAGCATCTCAATATTTACAAGTGCATAGCTACATCCAAATAGAAGTTATGCATAATTTTCTACAACCATATACATATCAAAAGAAACAAGCAAAAAGGGTGTAAGGTCTCCATGACTTATTCCGCATATGTTGTCATTAAGCGGGTCCCTTGCCTTTGTCCAAACCTGAAGGTAATAATGAGAATAGAGTGAGCTCGACAGCTCAGTGAGTAGAACAATATTTATGCATGTCCATTAAGTATGTCTATTTGGGTTTATTATCAGGTTGGCAATCGTATTTTTATACCATATGTGTGAAGTTTTAGGTATTAGCTGAAGCTCTGACATAAACACAGTAACATGTCCTATTAGTCGCATGGTTCACAGTCGCGGTCTCGGTCGCCGACTCGGCGGGCACTGAGACGGATCGGTCTCGGCGACTCGGATTGGTCTCGGGCGATACGCGCAAAGCGCTACATAGAAAGCTCAAAAAATTCTGAAAAAATCACAAAAAATCTTTAAAAACTGTGGACATCCACATTCATGTATCACATGTCTAAAAATGTCACTTAGCATACTAAATATAAAGCGAAAGCATAAATACACACGTCGTTGGTAGAAGCATATCAAAATACATGCACAATATAGTAAATTGCACAAACTAAATTCATAAATATATGCTAATGTAGTTATTTCCACATTGAATTGCGACGATCGGACAGTGGCGGCGATCTCCAGATATGAGCAAAAGAGAGGTAAGTTTTTTTTCTTTTCTTTTTTTTCTTTATACCCGTTCGTCACGGGTGAATATACGTTTCGAGTCGACTCGGCCGAGTCACGACCGATTCGGCCGTGAATCCGCCAAGTCGACCGAGTCAACTCTGATTCTCGGCCAAGTCAGTCTCTTCTGAGTTGAGTCGAGCGACTCGTGACTCGGACTCTGTCTCGGAGCGGGCTGAGACGGATACGAATCGGCCGACTCGTCTCCGACTCGGCCGAGTCTTTGAACCATGATTAGTCGACTAGGTCATTCCTATAGTCGACTAATACCATTATTAGTCGACTAATTATTGAAGCTATAGTCGACTAGGGTTGATCCAAAAATATTTACTATCTGTTGGCTGTCAGTGACTTATGTAGTCGACTACCATAACTTGTATAGTCGACTACACTATGTACTAGTCGACTTATACATCACCTATAGTCGACTAGACCTGGTTCCCATACCACTAGAAGTTGTTACTGAGAGCCCACACCCTCAGTCAACTCACCCGAATCAGAATGTGCAGACTCTCAGTAACAACTTCTAGTGGTATGGGACAGTGGGACCGTTACAAGAAGAATACCCTGAATGTCACTCTTTCATGCGACTGATGGAGGAGCTAAACTATCATATTGTTATTCTCAATTAGAATTAGTGGAATATTCTGATTATCAATGTTTTAATCTTACTTCAAGGACTAGTTTGGTGCACCTTAACTGATTTAAGGAAATAAGATATATCAATAGTTGAAGTATTAATATGAGAATAAGGCTATTTTGATGGACTTATATACAAAATCCCAAAATTAAAAGAGACAACTAATCAATGGAACAATTGATAGCAAATAGGTGGAGAAATAAAGATTGATATTAAGAGCAAAAATTTTACAATTACATTGTTTTCAACAACTTTTCTGAAATTTGAGTCTCCAAACCATAATTCACCAATAGGCTACTATCGAGTTCGGTCGGTTTTAGGTACCACCAGGACCCGAAACCGACCCCCTTACGGGTACCACTTTTCGATCCAAGTTAGACACTATTATCAATGGGTCTAGATCAGGCGGGTTCGAGTCGAGAGTTCGGGGCCAGTATTAGGTATATTTAAATTTTACCATAAAGCCTAACAAACATTGTGAAATAAAAAAATAACAAAATGGAAACAATAAGCAAGCAATAACACACTAAATTTAAGAACAAAAATGAAACTTGAAAAAAAATGTAATCGAAGTGTAAAATTGTTATAAAAGTTTTCATTATAAACTAAAAAAGAAACTCAAATTCTTAACTCCACAATGCATACCCTCGTTCTTGTGTCACATAATGAGCAATCCCGGTCCAATTCAACTTTTAGATCTAATGTAGGAGGACGAGGATGAAGGTGGCGGCGGCAAAGTGATTGAGAAAAGAAAAGTGGGCTTTGCTTTTTGTTCCCACGGTTAAAGTGTTAATGTGGTTATGTAATTATGACTGATGTTAGTAGTTAAATAAATTATATTTTTTTAATAAATCAATTAATTCTAGTAACGAGTCGGATGTAATGAAAGTTTGTTTACTATTATTAATATTAATATATTTTACAATTATTAATATTAATATATATATTTATTTATTTAAGGTATTTTAACGGGTCCAATTCGGGTAAAATAGGTACTACCCGTCCTTCCTCAATGCTAAACATGTTTGGTCCGGGTCAGGTTTACGTGACAGTGACAGGTATCCAGAACCTATCCGACTTATGAATGGGTCTAATTTTTAGACCACTATTTAACCACTTGTAAGCGGGTATGGTATGGTACGGGTCCGGGTTTGGTCCGGATATCGGAGATTTGTAATAACCCTATTAACCAATGATGCCTTTAAAATTCGTAAGGGTTATAGCTTGAAAAAACCCTAGCCCTTCGCCTTTTATTTAATATAAATCATAGTAGAAAATTATCCTAAATATTTCTAGATAATGTTTGACATAAAGAAAGATTTTATTTGGACTATATTTCTGCGTTATTTCTTTTTGTAGTTAATTTGATTGCATTAGCTCCAGTAACAAGCTATATATTTTCCTTGCTCGATAAGTCCTTTGAGTGCATAACGAGCATGCTAAGTTTTATTCTTTTATCCTGCTTGTGCATGCTGATTGCAAGATTTTTGATGTATATGTTTTAGGATATCAATCAAGCAATTATAGAGTGGACTCTTTAACTGCCATAAGGGTGGACTTTTTACTTGTCAGGGGAGGAAAATTCAGCCTGGTTATTTGTCGAAGGATTTAAGTTATTTCCTTCCTGTTCAGATCCAATCATAGACCATCCAAATACAAAATCCAATCTATTTAAGTTGATCACATCATTTAGAGTGTTAAAAAACCAAAAATCATGCAATTTTATGTTTTTTTGCCCTATGCATCAAGTATGCATAAAATGGACAATTAAGATTAGCAAGTTGTTTAATCTGTGGCTTGGGATACAAATTATTGATGTAATATTTTGATCATCATGTAAACACTTTAAAATCCTCGCCCCCCATCGGAAGTCACTCGTTTTCTGCTTTTAGGGAATGAATGTAGATCATCTTGAATGTACTTGATCTTCAGTTTAGTCTTGCTATAACTGGATTTGAATGGGAAGGATTTGGTGCTAAGTCCCATCGGAAGTCCCCAGGTCTTAAAAAGGGAAAAACAACTGATATAGGAGAGACTCTCTCCTATGTTGTTGATGCGGATAGATCTCAGCCCCCAAATCTAGAGCTTAGTAATAAAAACAAAGAAAGAGTCAATTTTGTAAAAACTCATACTTTCAAAAGGGAGATCAATTAACTCAACTATTCATCTCTCTCTATATATAGAGAGATAGAGATTGTGTCATTCCGGAAAGATTCGAGGCCGAATTCTTCCCACTCAAATATGACCCTACAATAGGGGTGGCAGACGGGTCGCGACCCGCCAGACCCGACCCGACCGACCCGAAGTTAACGGGTCTGGGTTTGGGCTAATCGGGTTTGGGTCGTAATCGGGTCGACCCATCTGACCCGATTATTAAATGGGTCGGGTCGACCCAAACCCGCCAGACCCGCTTGACCCGCCAGACCCGATTATTCTCTCTCCTTGGCCTCCTCCCCTTGAACTTCTCCTCTACCGCCCCCGCCTCCTCCCCTTTGCCTAAATCAAATTGTCAAAAAATATGCGTAAGACCAATTTTGAACCCGTAGCCTCTAGTGTGTAGAGTATAGTGTGATGACTAACTATACCACCCAACAATTTGGAAATAAAGTGTAAAGAAATTGTATTTAAAATTTAATAATCGGGTCAAATGGGTCGGGTCGGGTCGACCCGACTAAGAATGGGTCGGGTCTGGGTCTGAATTTTTGACCCATATAATAATCGGGTCGGGTCGACCCGACCCGATTATTATATGGGTCGAGCAGTAATCGGGTCGGGTCGACCCATCCCGACCCAATTGCCACCCCTACCCTACAACATCCGAATGTAAGATCCATTTCGTTGAAGTTGATCTACATTATTTTAAATAACTAAAAATCAAAAATCATGTATTTTGATTACCTTTTGCCAATCCATCAAGTAGGCACAAAATGAATGACTGAAAATAATATATTACTTAGATCTACGTCTTTAGACATAAATTCTAGATCTGACCATTTTATCATGATTTAAATATTTAAAAACCCTCACACACCATTTTTTTTAGATTTCAAATATTTTACACCGTTAAACTAACATTATTTTGGCCATTCATTTTGCGCCTACTTGATGGATGGACAAAAAGTATTCAAACTACATGATATTTTGTTTTTAGTTACTTGAAATAATGTAGATCAACATCAACATAGTGGGTCTTGCATTCAGATGTCATAGGGCTGTATTTGAGTGAGAAAGTTTCGCCCTCGAATTCTTCCGAAATGACAAGTCTCTCTCTCTCTCTATGTATATATATACACATATATACACATACACACACACACACACACACATATATATATATATTCTACATCCTAGGACCATGCCTATGCTTCCCCCGTGGCGTGAAACAACCGTGATCTGGTTTGGATTAATGATGCTTACCGTTTCTAACCTTTGCCCATGAATTTCAAAGTTGCAAAGACAGAAAATGTCGTCATCATTAGAAATGAACTTCATTTTTTTAAAAAGAAATATACTTTAAAAAGTTAAAAACAAAAAAATATTACAATAATTTTTCACCAAAAAAAGAAGACTTAATTGACACTTTTTTTGATCATCTTAAAAAGGATATAAGCAAAATGATGATAAGTATTCTCTACAGTAGCAAGAAGGCCCTAGAATACATCTTAATGCTATCTACAAAGTTTTTGAGATAATGTGAGTATGATTTCTTATGGTTTGATCATGTTTTGGTGTGTTCAGGATCATGAGAAATCTATGTATCTTTTGATATGTGTAACGCCCCGATCCCAAGGATACGGGAACGTCACTGCAACGCATATACGTAGGTCAGATGGTGCCCCCACGTATATACGCTAAGCATAAGTACAACAAGTATCAGAGTACAACACACAGCGTGGTATATTCATATGCCAACTTACAAGAGATAAATACAAAGCTATACAAGTTATGATAAGCAAAATCACTTTACAAGTGTCCTTTATCACAACCCAAGTCCAAAATGAACGATATACAAAAATACAAAAATGCTCACGAAATGGATGGAGATCCCGTGAACCAAAAGGAAGAGTCTGGCACGAGGACCGGAGCTAATCTGCCTGCTCACTAAAGAAAGCCTGATCTTCGGTGGATGGTTCCACTTCGACCCAGGCCTCGGAATCTGAATATACAAATCCAAAGGGTCAAGACATATAATAACAAATAAAAGATAGTCAAGTGACATAAGGATCATGAATAGAGGTAATGAAGTTACAATAAATAGCAATGAATAACAAGCGATGTAAACTCGATAAGGTAAGATCATATGCAATGAATCTACGATTAGCGTCTTATTATTATTACTTGTCTTACTGTGATATCTAGCTATGTGACCCAGCGTCCCAGAGCACATAGATCCATATCCTAGTGAAACAAGGTTGTTATTGGAAACAGCGGTTGTATTGACGAACTATGTTTACAGTGGGTCCCGTGCATGCCCGGGACCACGGCCCAGTATTGTTCCGTTGCTTGAAGACGGAACCTGCCGCTAGGCTAACAGGAGGGTCTTATGTATGCCCTTGTCATGACAGTAAACAGGAAAGGGAGGAAGCACTCCCCTCGGTCCCCTGGAGTACCGCAGGTAAGACCGGAAAATATAGTGCACAACCTAATACCACTGTAAACACGAACACATATCGATATTCCGCATATTTCCCCCGACCCATGTGTAAGTTGGTGCTTTTTATGTAAAAGTCAAGTGTATCATGCTTAGTTTTAAGGGATAGCATGATAAGTGGTGATATTATTGTTTAACATGTCATGGAACGAGTATATGCAATAATAAATCATGAGGTAACAAGAGATACATCCATCCAGTAATAGGTCATGTAGAGCCAGTATTGAAGCATGAACAAGCAAGATATAATACACATGTATCAAGTATAAGAACCAAATTCAGAACAGAAATTAACTATGACACACAGTCAGGATTAGTCGACTAGGGGTAAGGGTTAGTCGACTAATACTGGGATACAGAGAGTTAGAATTCTGTTTCAGGGAAAATTAGTCGACTAGGGTAGAAAGGTTAGTCGACTAATAGGGAGTTATAGTCGACTGATGGACACTTAAGTCGACTAAGTCTGCTGATACAGAAAGTTGGGTTTCTGATCCAGGAAGGATTAGTCGACTAGGTAAATTTAGGAGTCGACTAATATGGGTTTCCAGAGAGTTGTTAGTCGACTAATACCTGGGGCAAGTCGACTAATACTGGGTTTTTCCAGAAAACTAAGTTTCAGCTAAGTGTTCTAGTCGACTAGTTCCTATGATGAGTCGACTAATACTGTGAATAACAGTGAGCAGATCAAAATTTCTGGAAGTGTGTTTGATGGTTCAATTCGTGGTTTTTGGTGACCTAGGTGTACAAGAAGTGTAGATACAAGTATTCTAGGGCTAATACAAGTCTTGGTGAGTGAAATACTCACTTGGAATCGTTAGATCAAAGCTCTACGAGTCCGGGAAGCGGGTAGACGTCAAAGGCACCTATGAGATCCTTGGCGACGAAGTGAGCCACGATCCAAGCTCCAAGGAAGTGACTTGAACTGGAGGTGAAGAGCTTTGGGGAGTTCTCTGGAGTTAGGGTTCAGGTTGAGGTAGGAGAGGGTTTGAGAGCTTCTCTTCTCTAGAGTTGTAGTGGAGGAAAAAAGAGGTAAGTTGCAAATGAAAACCTATATATAAGATGGGGTTTTGTAAAGGAGATGGAATTTGTGTAGAAAGGAGGGGTTTCCTTGCAAAAAGGAAGGGGTGAGATGAGTGTCCTCTCCTTGGCCACTTGGCCGGCTGTGGGAGAGGGAGAGAGTGAGTGGGGTTAGGTGAAGTGTGAGTGGGAAATGAGGTGGAAATGAAGTGGAAAAGGAATTTTGCAAATTTTGGAAAAATGCCCTAAATTCAAGTATTTTGGAATGGTCTGAAAATTTTACCAAAAATCAAGAATAATATTTGAAGACCAATGGTGCAATTCGTTTGAAGAAATACTGTATAGATTTTTAATTAAAAATCCCGGAATCAGTTATTTACCGACTCCGAAAGAATTTTCATAAATTTATAAAATTCTCAGAAAAAGAGTATAGGTAAGAAATATGATTCTAAGAATTAAAGTCTAAAGGACTTTCTAGAAATTCCTAACAGTTTGGAAGATAAAAAAATTCGGAAATCGGCCAGCGGTACTGGCCGACACCGGTTTCGAAGAAATTCATTTTAATTCCAGAAAATTCCAGAAAATCACATAAAATCTAAAATATTGGAAAATGATATTTGAAATTAAAATCGGTCAAATACGGAAGGTAAATCGGAAAATACGATCGAAAGACTGAATACGTAACTATGTACGTATTCCGGGAGAGGGGTATTACAATCTACCCACCTTACAAAATTTCGTCCTCGAAATTTCATAAGGTAAAAGATAACAGGAAAAGCAATAGATAGATATGGATACAAGGAAAGATAACGGTAGAAAAGTAGAAGGGAAGAGTCTTACCCAATCAAGATGTGAAAAGATGAGGATAACGATCCCGGATAACGTCCTCACGCTCCCAAGTGGCCTCTCCTGGCGCATGCCTGTTCCATGACACCAATACCAATGGAATAGCTCTGTTCTTCAGTGTCTTGACACTCCTATCCAGAATGGCCAACGGCTGCTCTTGGTATGATAAATCCGGTTGTAGCTCCAGCTCGGAATGATCCAGAATATGGCTGTCATCCCTGACATACTTCCTCAACTGAGACACGTGGAAGACATTATGCACCCCGTCCAAAGATGGCGGTAATGCCAATCTATAGGACACATCTCCCACACGATCCAGGATCTCGAATGGGCCAATATATCTTGGACTAAGCTTCCCACGAGCACCGAACCGGATCACTCCCCTGGTGGGTGATATCCTCAAGAACACATGATCACCGGTCTGAAACTCCAATGGCCTTCTCCGAGTGTCTGCCCAACTCTTCTGCCTGCTCTGAGCAGCCCTGAGATGATTTCTGATAATCCTGACTTTCTCTGTAGTCTGCATCAGAATCTCTGGTCCCAAAAGACTCCTCTCACCGACTTCATCCCAACAAATCGGTGATCGGCACTTCCTACCATACAATGCCTCAAAGGGTGCCATCTTAATACTTGCCTGGTAGCTGTTGTTATATGAAAACTCAGCCAAGTGAAGATGGTCTTCCCAAGATCCCCCAAAGTCAATCATGCAAGCCCTCAACATATCTTCAAGGATCTGGATAGTCCTCTCAGATTGTCCGTCTGTCTGAGGATGATAAGAAGTACTGAATTTCAGACGAGTTCCCAGACTTTCTTGGAGACTCTCCCAGAAATGAGATCTGAATCTGGTGTCTCTATCTGACACAATACTAACTGGAACTCCATGCAGACGAACCACCTCCTTCATATACTTATCTGCCAGAACCTCTGTCGACTGGCCTACCCTGAATGGTATGAAGTGAGCTGACTTGGTGAGGCGATCAACTATCACCCACACCGCATTATTACCCCTGGGACTCCGAGGTAATGCCGTCACGAAGTCCATGGTGATGCGCTCCCACTTCCATTCGGGTATCTGCAAAGGTTGAAGAAGTCCAGCTGGTCTCTGATGCTCGATCTTCATCTGCTGGCAAACCAAGCACTTGGCAACAAACTGGGCTATCTCCCTCTTCATAGCATTCCACCAAAAGTGCTTCTTCAGGTCCTGGTACATCTTGTTTCCCCAGGGTGTATAGCATAAGCTGAACTGTGTGCTTCCTCCAAAATCTTCTGTCTGACTTCTCCTCGGGGAACACAAAGTCTATCTCCAAAATACAATGCACCATCTGGACGAATACTGATATCAGTCCTCAATCCAGCCTCCGCCTGAGCTCTGAATGTCTGCAATCTGGGGTCCTCCATCTGAGCTTCCTTGATCTCCTCTATCAATGATGACTGGATCTGTAAAGCCATGAACTGCCCGGCCTTATCACCCCCTTGCACTAACATCAAATCCAGTCTGATGAACTCCTGAATCAGCTCCCTCTGCTGCGTGAGGTGGACTAGCACTCTGTTCTCCGGCATCCTGCTCAGTGCATCAGGAACTGTATTGACTTTGCCTGGATGATACTGCAAGTCAATATCATAGTCCGCCATAAGCTCCAACCACCTCCTCTGCCTCATATTCAACTCCTTCTGTGAGAAAATATACTTGAGGCTCTTGTGGTCTGTGTATATCAACACTTTGTCTCCCAGAAGGTAGTGTCTCCAGATCTTCAAAGCAAATATCACAGCTGCCAACTCCAAGTCATGAGTTGGGTAGTTCCTCTCATGAGGCTTCAACTGCCTAGATGCATATGCTATAACATGATCATGTTGCATAAGCACACACCCAGGCCTTTACCTGATGCATCACAGAAAATGACCATCCCTCCTCTTCCTGAAGGGGTCCTCAAGATTGGAGCTGAAATAAGCCTCTGCTTCAACTGCTCAAATGCTGCATCACAATCTTCCGTCCATATGAATCTCTCCCTTTTCTGGTGAGCCTGGTCAACGGAGCTGCAAGTCTAGAGAAATCCTGGACAAGGCGCCTGTAATATCCGGCTAGTCCAAGAAAGCTCTTTATCTCAGTCACCGTCTCCGGAACTGGCCAATTCTGCACTGCCTGGACTTTACTAGGATCAACTGAAATTCCTTCTGCTGAAACTATGTGTCCAAGGAAAGCTATGCTGTCCAACCAGAATTCACACTTGCTCCTCTTGGCATGAAGCTGCTCCTGCTGGAGGGTCTGCAACACAATCCTCAAGTGCTCTGCATGCTCCTTCTCATTCCTTGAATAGATCAGGATGTCATCTATGAATACAACTACAAACTGATCTAGGTAAGGGGAGAACACTCGGTTCATCAAGTCCATGAAAACCGCAGGGGCATTGGTGACTCCGAAAGGCATAACTAGAAATTCATAGTGGCCATAACGGGTCCTGAATGCCGTCTTCGGAACATCCTCCTTCTTCACCCTCAGCTGATGGTAACCCGACTGCAAATCTAACTTAGAAAATACACGGGCTCCATGGAGCTGATCAAACAAATCATCAATCCGGGGCAAGGGATACTTGTTCTTGATGGTGACCTTGTTCAACTCCCTATAATCAATACAAAGCCTCTTACCACCATCCTTCTTACTCGCCAAGAGCACTGGAGCTCCCCATGGTGAAGTGCTTGGCCGAATCAATCCCTTGTCCGAATACTCCTGCAGTTGCTTCTTCAGGATCTCCAACTCCGTCGGTGCCATCCTGTACGGAGCCTTGGATATAGGAGCTGTCCCTGGAACTGTATCAATGGAGAACTCCACTATCCTCTCCGGTGGAAGTCCTGAAATCTCAGCAAAGACTTCTGGAAATTCATCCCACACTGGCACTCCCTTCAGAACCTCCGAAGTGGTCATCTGAATCTCCTTCTTAGCAGGCTTCACCTCTCCACTGAACTGGAACTCCGGCTGATGCGGGATTCTGAAATTGATCTTCCTTCCTCTACAGTCAATCACTGCATAGTACTGACTGAGCCAGGTCATGCCTAAGATTACGTCGTACCCTTTGGTGTCTAGTACGAGCATATCTATGGCCAAGGTCTTCCCACAAAGCTCCACTGGACAGTCAGCACAAACTCTAGAAGATACAACTACCCCATTCCCTGTACTTATCTCCCACTTGTGGTCTAAAGCCTTAACAGGTATGGAATGAACAGCCACAAAATGGTCGGAGATATAACAGTGGGATGCACCCGAATCGAAGAGAGCGAGAACAGGTATAGAATGAACTCTGATGTTACCTGTAATCACCTCCTCTGAAGCCTCAGCCTCCTCTGCTGTCAGGTTGTAGGCCTGACCCCTGCCACGCCCTGCTGCTGTCCGGGCTCCTCTCTGCACTGGGCGAGCAACATGCGGTGGAGGAAGGGGAAGAGCTCTCCTCATCACTGGTCCCTGGTGCCTCTGCCCAACTGGCCCTGGTAGTGCCCTCTGTCCATTCTGCCCTTGAGGTGCCGGCAAGGTTTGATTAGCAAACCCCATTCTCCTGTGCGGACAGGTCTCCACGGCATGGTCTCGCGCTCCACACACCAAACACCATCCGTTTGCCCTCCTGCAATCCTGCTGAGAGTGTCCTGGTTTCTGGCAGAAATTGCAGATAAGACCTGGTCGAGCCACCTGGTAAGGAACTGCCCTGAATGGTTGCCTGGCCTGGACCTTCGCTGCTCTGGATGGTCCTCCTCTGCCCAACGGTACAAACGGCCTCTTCATGGCCTGGTTCTCTTGCTTCTTCTGAAACCCACGCTCCACCTCTCGAGCGATGGTGAGAACCTCAGCATAGGTCTTCAGCTGCTGGGGCATCAGAAACATCTGGATCTCCATCTGTAAACCCTGCTGAAACCTGCTTGCCCTCTTCTCTTCATCTGACACCATGTAAGGGGCAAAGCGACTCAGCCTGAGGAATTCTGCAGCATACTCATCCACGGATCTGTTCCCCTGTTGAAGCCTGATGAATTGCTCCTCCATGTCCTTCTGAGCAGTGGCGGGAAAGAACCTGCTATAAAAGCTCTTGGAGAACGTATCCCAAGAGATAGGCTCCTTCAAGCGAGCCTCCTCTGCAAGCCACCAAGTCCTGGCTATGTCCTTCAGCTGGATCTTTGCAACCTCCACTTGGTTCTCCTTAGGCACCCTGGCGGCGTTTAGCAGATCGGTGGTGTCTGTTAACCACTGTTCAGCCTCCAATGGCCTCTCGACTCCCGTGAATACGGCCGGCTGCAGCCGTCGGAAGTCTGAGATGTTCCCCGGCTTCTGCTCCTTCGGGGCTGCCAACTCCTGCCTGAGGAGCTCAGACTGCTGCTGCTGATTCTCCATCTGCTGTTGCTGGTTTCCCAGCATAGTCTGAATGATCCTCAGGATATCAGCACCCTCTCCTCCTACGGGTCCATTCGGTACTTGCCCGACATTGTTGCGACCCGAACGTCTCTCCATACCGAAAGGGATAAGATCTGGAATTGGAAACAAAGGGAAGGAGTTTAGGATACGAGGATCGAATCAAGGACGAAGTCGAGAAGGACTATATAACTTTGTACATTGTAGTTGGCATTAGCAAATCACTAGAATTTGCCACTTGGTTGTACTTTTAGGTTTGAGAGCCTAGGCTCTGATACCAACCTGTAACGCCCCGATCCCAAGGATACGGGAACGTCACTGCAACGCATATACGTAGGTCAGATGGTGCCCCCACGTATATACGCTAAGCATAAGTACAACAAGTATCAGAGTACAACACACAGCGTGGTATATTCATATGCCAACTTACAAGAGATAAATACAAAGCTATACAAGTTATGATAAGCAAAATCACTTTACAAGTGTCCTTTATCACAACCCAAGTCCAAAATGAACGATATACAAAAATACAAAAATGCTCACGAAATGGATGGAGATCCCGTGAACCAAAAGGAAGAGTCTGGCACGAGGACCGGAGCTAATCTGCCTGCTCACTAAAGAAAGCCTGATCTTCGGTGGATGGTTCCACTTCGACCCAGGCCTCGGAATCTGAATATACAAATCCAAAGGGTCAAGACATATAATAACAAATAAAAGATAGTCAAGTGACATAAGGATCATGAATAGAGGTAATGAAGTTACAATAAATAGCAATGAATAACAAGCGATGTAAACTCGATAAGGTAAGATCATATGCAATGAATCTACGATTAGCGTCTTATTATTATTACTTGTCTTACTGTGATATCTAGCTATGTGACCCAGCGTCCCAGAGCACATAGATCCATATCCTAGTGAAACAAGGTTGTTATTGGAAACAGCGGTTGTATTGACGAACTATGTTTACAGTGGGTCCCGTGCATGCCCGGGACCACGGCCCAGTATTGTTCCGTTGCTTGAAGACGGAACCTGCCGCTAGGCTAACAGGAGGGTCTTATGTATGCCCTTGTCATGACAGTAAACAGGAAAGGGAGGAAGCACTCCCCTCGGTCCCCTGGAGTACCGCAGGTAAGACCGGAAAATATAGTGCACAACCTAATACCACTGTAAACACGAACACATATCGATATTCCGCATATTTCCCCCGACCCATGTGTAAGTTGGTGCTTTTTATGTAAAAGTCAAGTGTATCATGCTTAGTTTTAAGGGATAGCATGATAAGTGGTGATATTATTGTTTAACATGTCATGGAACGAGTATATGCAATAATAAATCATGAGGTAACAAGAGATACATCCATCCAGTAATAGGTCATGTAGAGCCAGTATTGAAGCATGAACAAGCAAGATATAATACACATGTATCAAGTATAAGAACCAAATTCAGAACAGAAATTAACTATGACACACAGTCAGGATTAGTGGACTAGGGGTAAGGGTTAGTCGACTAATACTGGGATACAGAGAGTTAGAATTCTGTTTCAGGGAAAATTAGTCGACTAGGGTAGAAAGGTTAGTCGACTAATAGGGAGTTATAGTCGACTGATGGACACTTAAGTCGACTAAGTCTGCTGATACAGAAAGTTGGGTTTCTGATCCGGAAGGATTAGTCGACTAGGTAAATTTAGGAGTCGACTAATATGGGTTTCCAGAGAGTTGTTAGTCAACTAATACCTGGGGCAAGTCGACTAATACTGGGTTTTTCCAGAAAACTAAGTTTCAGCTAAGTGTTCTAGTCGACTAGTTCCTATGATGAGTCGACTAATACTGTGAATAACAGTGAGCAGATCAAAATTTCTGGAAGTGTGTTTGATGGTTCAATTCGTGGTTTTTGGTGACCTAGGTGTACAAGAAGTGTAGATACAAGTATTCTAGGGCTAATACAAGTCTTGGTGAGTGAAATACTCACTTGGAATCGTTAGATCAAAGCTCTACGAGTCCGGGAAGCGGGTAGACGTCAAAGGCACCTATGAGATCCTTGGCGACGAAGTGAGCCACGATCCAAGCTCCAAGGAAGTGACTTGAACTGGAGGTGAAGAGCTTTGGGGAGTTCTCTGGAGTTAGGGTTCAGGTTGAGGTAGGAGAGGGTTTGAGAGCTTCTCTTCTCTAGAGTTGTAGTGGAGGAAAAAAAGAGGTAAGTTGCAAATGAAAACCTATATATAAGATGGGGGTTTTGTAAAGGAGATGGAATTTGTGTAGAAAGGAGGGGTTTCCTTGCAAAAAGGAAGGGGTGAGATGAGTGTCCTCTCCTTGGCCACTTGGCCGGCTGTGGGAGAGGGAGAGAGTGAGTGGGGTTAGGTGAAGTGTGAGTGGGAAATGAGGTGGAAATGAAGTGGAAAAGGAATTTTGCAAATTTTGGAAAAATGCCCTAAATTCAAGTATTTTGGAATGGTCTGAAAATTTTACCAAAAATCAAGAATAATATTTGAAGACCAATGGTGCAATTCGTTTGAAGAAATACTGTATAGATTTTTAATTAAAAATCCCGGAATCAGTTATTTACCGACTCCGAAAGAATTTTCATAAATTTATAAAATTCTCAGAAAAAGAGTATAGGTAAGAAATATGATTCTAAGAATTAAAGTCTAAAGGACTTTCTAGAAATTCCTAAAAGTTTGGAAGATAAAAAAATTCGGAAATCGGCCAGCGGTACTGGCCGACACCGGTTTCGAAGAAATTCATTTTAATTCCAGAAAATTCCAGAAAATCACATAAAATCTAAAATATTGGAAAATGATATTTGAAATTAAAATCGGTCAAATACGGAAGGTAAATCGGAAAATACGATCGAAAGACTGAATACGTAACTATGTACGTATTCCGGGAGAGGGGTATTACAATATGTCACCCTCTTTGTTCCATATGCAGCATATCCAAAAGTTTATCTTGTTCCAGACCTTTCTTATGCAAACTATGGAAATTATATGTGAGCACGTAATTCTAAGATTTGAATCCAAATCCTTCAACCCATTTTATCACTCACACTTGCGTTTGCTAAGGTACATTGACGATCTTTCCTGTAACTATGGATAGGGGTAGTAGCAGGTCCTTACCACTCTGCTACCATTGGTCTCGGATTGCGGGGCAATGTTGGGGTTGCGTTTGATCTTGGGTTGATCAAGAGAGAGATTAGGGAGGATTGGGTCAGTCAATTGAGAAGGGAAGGGGGAGGGGGAGGGGAGGGGAGAGGATGGGTTGTAATCGAGAAAGAACAAAGGGGGGAAGCTGAGTTAATTGATCTCCCTTTTGAAAGTTTTTTTAAACAAAATTGACTCTCTCTTTGTTATTATTACCCAACTCTAAATCTGCAATTGAAATCTAGCCACATCAGCAACATAGGAGGGAGTTTCTCATGTGTCAGTTGTTTTCATGACACAAAATCGTGTTCTCGGCCGCCGACTCAGCGGGCACCGAGACGCATCGGTCGCAGCGTCTCGCATCGGTCTCGGGCGATACGCGCAAAACGTTACATATACAAATTTTGAAAACATCAGTATTCTAGCTTTCATTTCTAGCTAGTCACAGGTGAATAATGCACCTATTATAATCTGTCTAAATTAGATAAAAATAAAAAAAGAAAAAAAAGAAAAGATTAAAAGATATTCTCTGTGAGAGAGACTATCAGGTGGAGGGGGAAAGAGCCCTGTTTTAAATATCGGCCGAATCGGTCGAGATATCGTCTGATATCCCCTTTTTTGCCTGCTACCGATACGATATGGGGAAATCGTTCACCATATCGTTTGCAGCAAAAAACGACCGTTATTTGAAATATCGGCCGATAAGTCGCCCGATATCGGCCAATAAGTCGCCCGATATATCGCCCGATATGAAATAACTTATTTATTGCACGACTACGTGCAAATGTATATTGTTTTTTACTATCTTTGTATGCATATTACATCATTTTTATTAGGTAGATGATATCTATGACACTAAACTAACTTTTAGTTATCAATATTTCATTATATATAATGTCTGATATGAACGCCCGATTGTGCGCATATCCCCAATAACTCCCCCGATATCCGATATGAAAAACCCACATCTGATACGATCCTGATGTCCGATATTTAGAACCTTGGGAAAGGGAGACAAAAAAAGATCAGAGCATGAGAGGGAAGAGAGTGATCAGTCAGAGGGGAGAGACATACATTGGGTGAGGGGGGAGGGATAGATAGAGAGAGATTGGAGGGAGAGAGAGGAGAACAGAAGGAGAGAGAGGAGAGCGAAGGGAGAGGGAGAGAGATATGGACCTGTATGTGCGCTGCGACGTCGGAAGGGTGGGCGACCGGCTGCGGCGGGCGAGCGAATGGTCGATGACAGGTGAGCTGATGAGAAGTTAAGCCCTAAATCTTCCTGCTTCTTTTTTCACCTTTATTATGCTGGACTGACTCGGGGTCGACTCGGCCTCGACTTGGCCGACTTGACCGAGTCAATCCCAGTCGTATTGGGTCTCGGCCGATTCGATCGAGTCGAGGCCGTGTCCGTCCGGTCAAAAATCGAGACCCAGGGCGACTCACGTCTCGGTCTCGTCGCGGCGCTTGCCTAGTCGGAGACGACTCGGTCGAGTCATCTACGACTCGGTCGAGTCACTGGTTGTTTTCCTTTTCACTCTCCCCCTCTATATATATATTTGAAAAGTAAAAAAATTTTATTGACATACGTATCCTAATCTATAACTCCATTTCCTACCTAAGTTTGAAGAGATGGGAGATGACCACAGCCGGCATCCAATATTAGCAGAGACAAGAATGAGACCATATCATAGGATATCACAAATTACAAGCTCTGACATTTCCTTAGTACATATTGCCTCCTACTTGGTCATGATACTCAGATATCCTTACAGAACCTGACAGATTCTAACATTGCACCCTAATACAATAACGTTGCCAATAATTATGGGTTAATACTCTGATAATCTAATACATGGCATAACTTGCCAAGTTTGACAGTTGCTGCTGCTGAAGACTGATGCTCAGATGCCTAGCAGAAATCTCAGCTGCTGTTATCTGAGCAATTGTGCACGAGTTGGCAGAAGAACTGCTGGTGCAACTACTAAAACTGCAAGCGCTATTGCTACTTTGGCTGCTGCTGCTGCTGCTGCTACTAAGCTGATACTCATATACATAGTTGATGATGTTGCTACTGGCTTTGCAGCAGCTGCTGCTACTGGACTGATTTTTTGATACATACAGAATGCTTGGCTGCGGCTGCTACTGAAATTGGTGTTGGCAGTAAAGCTGGGGAAGGTAAAGTATGGGTGACAGTAAACTTCTTAATCACAAAAGTTACTTTTGGATAAATCGTACTATCAGATTTAGGGGTTTTAATGAGAACTCCATCATTGACGGCAATCTTAAATAGACTTGGATAATTGATAGCAACATGTCCATAACCTTGGCATTTATAGCACTTAATTTTGAGATAAATATTGAAAAAGTCTTTTTCAGTGTTGCTTTTACTGTTATCAGATTTTTCTTCGACTTCGCTAACTGTGGGAATCATACTAGGAAAACTACTTTCGAGTTTTGCTTGAGAGAATTCATGATTCGTAGTTGGTTATCAATTTAGCCATGATATCAAGTGTTGGTTGAGACTCCTTGGTTTGGTTTGAGAGAGTGAATTTGACCGGTGGGGATGAAAGTATATTAAACCTGTGGGGTTGAATAGATGGAGGAGGATAAACTCAGAGAAATATGGTGGATACATATTTAGTGATGAGTTTGTCCTTTATATATTCTTAAGTTTCAATCGGTTGAGTTTAGGCTTTCCTGTCTCTTTCCAAATCTGTTCAGTATTTGCTAGCTTGTTCAGTCAGCTTCGTGATAGCGAACCTGATTTTCTTAGATTCAAAAGTGGGTATCGGTTAAAGTACATGTCCATGCTTTATAATCAATTTAGAAAAACTTGAGGATCTCTTAAATAATCAGAATAATCCATACGACCATAAAAGGTGGATACATCCATGATGGTGGTGTGAAATTTGCAAATTTTATTTTATTTTATTTTTTTAAATGTAAGAAAGCAGTAAAGTTCCCTAACAAGTGCTTACAAGATATGGAAATGAGAGAATTTTTTTGTTTTTTGATTTTTTAATTTTGATTTTATTTTTTTGAATAAAATCTAAACTAAATGCAATCAAGTAAGTAAACGTGACTAAAATGCAAATCCTATCTAACTGTGCTTGATACCAAATTGATGTGAAACGGTGACGTGTGTGTGTGGAAATTAACAACAAATACTCAATCATGCTTCACCAATTGAAATGATCGTTAGTAGGAAAATATTAAAACTTATAATCTAGCAAATTATTTATCAGATTAACATGCCAAGCAAAATTCAATTTCAATCGTGAATCAATTAAAGGTAATATATTATGCGACAAAAGATTCCACAATCATGATTAAAGCTACTGAATTCAAATGCAAACAGATACATATAATCTCACATTTGTGAATAACAGTTAAATCGATAAAAACTCAGAGATTAAAATATCATACTCGAAATAATCAATTTAGATAAGAAACGCACTGTAGTGGTCAATTTTTGACCTCATCGAGAATCACGCCACATGTCCACTCAGCACCAAACAGGCGAGTGACACGTAGCCACTTCCAGAATCTCTGACCGGGAGTGCCCATTTGATCCAAACCCGAGAGACTCATATAATTAGAAGAAAGAGTTAGAATTAGTTGTGAGAATCTCTATCTATAAGAAAAATTCCTATTTGAACTCGACAGTTATACCTTAGGAACAGATCAACCATATCAACAGTTAGACACGGAGAATCAAATGAAGATTGACTCTCACCCGATCAATTCTAAGACGGATGTTTAGCTCTAAACTACCTCCGAGATAAGGGGTTAAGTATTCAAACAAAGTTAACTCTATAGCCTTATCTAAACAGACACAACATGCATATATATATATATATATATATATATATATATATATATATATATATATATATATATATATCCCTTTTAATGCGGAAGAGGACGAAAAAATGAACCCAGAAACCCGAGCACGCCAGAGAAGTCCATTGTAAACGCCATTATTACAGTGGAATTTCTCTGTGGTTTTATTCTATCGGGTTTCCACGTTATTCTCTGCGTTTGCGTTGGCTTTTCTGCGATTTGATTATATTCACTACATTATTTTAGTGCGTGGATTAATTCCTTAAGAAATCACCTATAATATTTGATGCTTTCATTGAAGGGGCTGTTTAGTTAGGGTGGAAGGAAGTAAGAAAGTAGTTATAGTTTCCTTTAGAACTTGAGAATTGGTTGGTAAGTTTTCTGGTGTTTGGATGTTGGAAAATACGGTTTGGAAAATGTTATGTCTTTTCCGGTGTTTGGATGGTAATGTGGAAGTGATAGTGAAAAAGTTGATCGCAAAATAATATTAAAATAAAAATTAATTAAGAAAAATAAAAATTGAATTGTAATTAGAATGCAAGTGATATTTACATGATTACAAAATTAACTGTTTTGAGCTATGACTTATTACAAATGAGATTTATATGACCACAAAATTAACTGTAGCACACTAGAAGTGAGGAAATAGTTGTATAAAAGAGAAAAGAGAAAAGGAAAAGGTTTTCTCATTTTCTTTTTCCGGTGTTTGGATAGATAGAGAAGTGAGAAATAACACTTCCTCATTTCGCTACTTCCGCCCACTTCCTTGAATCTAAACAGCCCCGCGATCTAGGATCTCTCCCCATCCAATATCTTTCCTCAAAATAACCATAGGGTCCAAGAACTCCACCTGACATGACGTCAACGCTTCTGACAAATTCGACCCATTGGTTCTTTCTCGCTGGCAACTATCCAGATGGCGATCGACTGCGAGATGGTTGGGTGAACACCGGGCAAAGGCCGACAACGAGCGGGAATTAGTGATCATCCATTGCGATACTGTAAAATGCGAGTGAGAAGTGATAAAGCAGGTCAACCGTTAGTTGTTCACGTAGATAAATGTTCTTCGAGAGGCGCAATAACGTGTCATCGAGTTGGGTGCCAGGGAGATTTAGGTGGACAGCTCCCCTGAGGTCAACCAACATCCAACGACCCTGACCGACCTACGTTTCAAGCTAAACAAGATGCGCTCCAATGTAACCAATCCGCATGGGGACCCTGAGAGCCTCCAAGTCGATAGCTCGAAAAAGCGTGCACAGGAACATCACACCCAACTCACAAGAATGCTTCCCTAACAATGGCGAAGACCGAGGACGCCTCAGTCTTTCACCCCTTTGAGGTTGTCATTAACCAGATTCTTCACATCATCAAGCATCAACCATGAATAAAGCTCCCTAAGATAGCCAAGCACGACATAGATTTCCTGGAAGTAGGAAACTGTTCTTTTCACGGTAGTTGGGGACACGCCACCCAGCATTGCTGGGCCCTCAAAAGATACGTTGAGGACCTAGTTTAACATGGATATCTGGACGAGTTCATCCTCGATGTAGAGGGAGATCGTGAGGTCGGAGAGTCCCCTGTCGAGACTGTCGACTAAACATCTTGCTCCTCGACAACATTCGGGACAAGAAGACCCCCGGCAGACAGGAAGACCCCAAACAGGTAACGAAATTCTTCTCACTCAAAACGATAATACGTGTTAAAACCTTGTAATATCCAATGAAGTTATGCAGATTCTTTTACTTTGATGTTCATTGTCTTCTTTAGTACGACAAGCTCAGTCAACAGCTTATAAGGGTCCTAACCCAACGACTACAAACTATGACTGCTCAGAGTTAGCCTAGACAGGTTCTCACCTTGACGACCACTCGAGTGAGTTAACAACCTATACATGTCCTACACTGACGGTTACAAGGGAAAATAGTTCCCGCGACTATCACTCAAGGAGCCCCTGAAAGACGGAGAATCACCCACTATAACTGATCTTAGTCAGCCTAGACAGGTTCTTGCCTTGATGGCCACTCGAATGAATAAAAAGGATATATGGGTCCGACCTTGACGACAAGGAAAAAATAGCCCCCGCGGTTATCCCTTGGGAAGCCCCTTAAAAGACTGAAACTTGCCCACTATGACTGATCGGAGTCAGCTTAGACATGTTTTCACCTTGATGGCCACACGAGTAAGTCAAAAGCCTATACGGGTCCTACCCTGATGGCTATAAGAGAAAAATAGCCCCGCGACTATCTATCGGGGAGCCTTCTGAAAGACGGAGACTCGCCCACTATGACTACTCAGAGTCAGCCTAGACAGGCTCTCATCTTGACGGCCACTTGAGTGAATAAAAAGGATATACGGGTCCTACCCTGATGGCTACAAGGTAAAAACAGCCCCCGCGGCTATCCCTTGGGGAGTCCCTGAAAGATGAGGAATCGCCCACTATGACTGTTCGGAGTCAGCCTAGATAGGTTCTCACCTTAACAACCACACGAGTGAGTCAAAACCTATACGGGTCCTACCCTGATGGCTACAAGAAAAAACAGTCCCCACGGCTATCCTTCGGGGAGCCCCCTAAAAAATGGGGACTCGCCTACTATGGCTGCTCAGAGTCAGCCTATACAAGTTCTTACCTTGACGACCACTCGAGAGAGTCAACAGTCTATAAGGGTCCTAACTTGTATACTACAAGGGAAAAACAGCCCACGTGGCTCTCTCTAAGAGCCCCCTAGACGGATCTTCACCCTGACGTCGACTTTTCGAGCGACCCTCCAAAGGACGGATGTTACAACATATCTCAAAACATGAAGCCTCCCCTTTGGGAAGGATTCTTCACTCGAGAAGTACATGCCCAACCACTTCAAATGTTTCAGAATCAAATCAGCAACCCGAGCAAACACAACAACAAAGTAAACAGAAAATTTAAAGGCATCACACAAGAGCGCCAAGTGCGACGATTCAAATACTTAAAGAAAATGGCGAACTTATCTTCTTGTTCCATTAGATCTTACAAAAAGGGGGAGCTATTTAACTCCGCCTGGGACTATCGCCTCGGCCCTCCGACAATCTGTGAGGTCTCCCATGCCAGTCGCTAGAGCTCCCAACCTGATCAGTCAGCTTTCCCGATTGGCTATCCGAGCCCCCGGGTCGGAAGCTAGGCCATCCTCCGGAGCCCTCTGCTGGACCGCTCGAGTTAAGTATTATGATCGAAGAACGCAACTCTGTGTCTCTCCAAGCAGCGTATAATGATCCTTTTAAAGCTCGTCATAATGATTCGACTGACGAGAATCTCGGCTCTCAATTCCTCTATATCCTTATCCCAATTTTTCAGGTTATTTTTTAACAAAAGGACTACGCACTTGAGCGATAGCTTCTCCGCACGCTCCTCATTGATCTGCTCCCGAAGAGATCTCCGACTGGGCTGAAGCAACCTTTCCCTGCAGTTCAGACACCTTCCACGCCTTTTGCAACTCCTCAAGCCTGCTCAAGCATGTTTCAAAGTCGCGGTCTCGGCCGTCGACTCGACAGGCACCGAGACAGATTGGTCTCAGCGTCTCGGATTGGACTCGGGCATTACGCGCAAAACGCTACGTAGAAAGTTGAAAAATTCTAAAAAAATTACGACAAATCCTAAAAAAATGTAGACATCAATATTCATATATCATATGTCCAAAACCTATCACTTAGCACACTCAACATAAAGCGAAAGCATAAATACACGCATTGTCGGTAGAAATATATCAAAATACTTGCATAATATAGTAAATTGCACAGAATACATTAATAAATACCTGCTGATGTAGTCATTTCTACATTGAATTCCGATAAGGCATAAACTCATCATTATCATAATCCCCGCGATAAGTATAGAAACTATGTGTATAGTTTCTATAAGGATTATAGTATGTTTGTCTGTGAGATCTAGTAGGTTGAGATGATTGGCTAAAGGTCTGACATCAGAGTAATATGGCAGTGGGTGTTGTGCAATATCAGCTCCATAGTGATAATACCCAAAATCTCGATATTTAGCGCTGCTAGTAGAATATTCACCTGTGCTGAAATAATCAGTGCTAGAATGTTGGCCTGATGTCAAACCCAATCCCTGTAAGTGACCTTCAAGACTATGGTAATCATGTGAGTAGTTATCATGTCCATTCAAATAATCATCACTAGAACTCAAATCAACCAACCAATTAAAATGCCTACGCTGTTGCGAAATCCCCGCTCGGCCTTCATGATCTATACTTTGTGTGGGATAATACTTTAAATTCTATGTCATAGCACCACCTCGTTGGCTTCCATAACTCTACGAGTCTCTTCATCATTACCGCTATCACCGCTATAACCTCTATCATCATCGCTACCGTCACCGCCATAACTGCCGTCATCATCACCCCCATTACTGCCATCACCGTCGTCGTCATCGCCGCCACTTTCGTCACTATGATGAATACCTTCATCCTACCAATTTAAGTCATCTGGTGGTAACATTGGTTGTTCTCCTTTCCGAATTCACTCATCTAATATATCATCATTGAAAATATTGTTCAGATCAATTGAGTTGTAATAATCATCATTGTCGCTTTGGCATGTCAAGTTTCTTACTCGCAATTGTATTTTGTAATGCACAAGCACTAGTATATGCAACTTTTTCATTGCCAATCGGTTGCGCAGTTTTGTATGAATCAGTAACCACGTGCTCCAATTTCTTTCACAACCTGATGAAAAACATGTTTGGCTTAAAATTTTGATTGCAATTTTTTGCAGATTGGGAGTTTCTTCACCATAGTTAATTAATCAATCAGCCGGAAGAGATTGTTGTACAGCTCTGCTAGTCAGTGAGCTTTCAAATTCTCCAACTCCATCCACAGATAATTTTATCTGCGAGAATCTACATCATTAATGTTAATATTTGCATAACATTATATTGATTGAATAAATAAATTATTAGATAGCTTACATCATTAATAGCTCTTGCTTGTTTATTCAAATCCGGCTCCAATCTTTTAATGGCCTCCTTTAATTTATTTCTCACTTCTAGACGTGAAGAAAAGTTTTTTGAATATTAGAGTGCTAAATTTAAAAATTATGCTGCAATAATGTAAACACATGATTTTTATGATATCTTATTTGAACTCTACAATTATAGCTCGGGAACAGATCAACCATATCAACAGTTGGATGCAGAGAATCAGATAAAGATGGACTCTTCCCAATCAATTTAAAGCCGGATGGTTAGCTCTAAATCGCCTCCGAGATAAGAGGCTAAGTATTCAAACAAAGCTGAATTCTGTAGCTATATCTAAAAAGACACAACTTGTATAAATGATAAATCCCTTCCCATGTGGAAAAGGACAAAAAATTGAGCCTAGAAACCCTTAGCACACCAGAGAAGTCCATTGTAATCGCCATTATTATAGTGAAATTTCTCTCCGTGGTTTTCTCTCATTCAGTTTTTCACGTAACTCTCTGTATTTGCATTGGCTTTTCTGTGATTTAATTATATTCACTACATTATTTTGGTGTGTGGATTAATTTCTTAAGAAATTACCCACATGTACCTACTGGGATCAGGTGTGATCTCAATGTCCTTGTGATAATTGTAGATATATAGGGCTCCCTTCTACGAATCCAACGCTTCGAACCGTGCATGCTTTAGATTCCGGATGAGAGTTACGGCCGAAACAAATCTTAAACACTTTAATGGATTGTGGCAATCGATGTTGTAGAAGCTGAGGTACTGTAGCATTGGGGTACTGTAGCAAATTATTGTAGCGTTGTACTATAGCGCTTACTGCTGTAAAGATTTTTTTTGTGCGAGGAAAAATTTATAGAGAATTAGAAGAAGGATTTTTCTAATTTTTTTTTTGTGAAATAGAAATTAAAACTTCAGATTGGAGATCAATGAGAGAATTGGAATCATAGAGAATTGAGTTTATAGATGTTAGGATTTTTGCCTTGCTTTTTCAAGAAGAGATGATGGTCCAAGAAAATCCAATTAGTTGGAGAAGATGGCTTGAAGCAGAAGCAAATTAAGATGAAATAGTTTCCTTTTCAGGTTATTGCGAGTTTCTTTTCTAGAGGAGTATGAATAGGATTTAATTCCTATTCAATGAAAGTTTGTTTCTAAAGATGAAAAGGTTTAGAATCCTTCTAGATCAAGGAGATCAATTCCTAAAAGGATTGATCAAGATTCTTTAACCATCCAAGGGCCAAGATCATCTCATAGTCCAAATAGGAGTTGTATTGTAAAATCCTATAAATAAAGGTTGTAACTAAGCATTGTAATTGCCTCAACAAAACAAGTCTCAAGGTGTTTCTACAACAGAGATCTCAAGCAAGGAGACCAGAGGAAGCTAAGAAAGAGGAGCAAGTTGAAGGTGCATAGAGAGAAAGTAATACTCTTGTAATCTAGGGTTAGATTCAAGTGGAAGGTGATACTCTTGTTGCATCAAGAGGAAGGTTAGATCTCTTTGTACCAAGTCTATTAATAAAGCTCTCTCAAATTCTCTCCCCATGGACATAGGCCAAGTTTGGGCCAAACCACGTTAAATCTTTGTGTTCTTTCTTTATTACTCTTTTGTTTAGGTATTGTTAGTTTGCTTTACATCAAGCTTTCCTTTTGCAAGTACTGTTCATATTGTCAAGTTTCGCTAACGTCGATCCTGGGAGTCACAACAGTTGGTATCAGAGCATATCAATTTCGCAACAATTGGTATCAGAGCTCAAGTTGACGAAGGGCGATATGTCAAAGATAGGAGGTTCTACAGCAAAGTTCGAGGTTGAGAAGTTCAATGGCAAAGGAAACTTCGGCTTATGGCAAAAGAGGGTGAAGACGTTGCTGGTGCAATAATGTCTTCACAAGACCTTATAGGATAAGTCAGCAAAACTTGCAGGTACGTCAAACGAGGATTGGGAGGAGATGAATCTAAAGGCGGCAAGCACGATCCAACTATATCTCGCAGATAAGGTTATGTACAACGTGATGGATGAAGAAACGGTTACAGGATTGTGGTCAAGGGTTGAAACGTTGTATATGATAAAAAGCCTCTGCAATAAGCTGTATCTCAAGAAACAACTATATGGGCTACGCATGAAGGAAGGGACAGCAGTGTTGGAGCATCTAAACTTCTTCAACAAGGTCATTAGCGAGCTTCTAGCTGTTTGATATCAAGAGCGACGAGGAGGACAAGGCGTTGATACTTCTCAGTTCTCTTCAAGAGTCATATGATCACATCGTCACCACCATGCTCTGCAGTAAGAAAACTCTCATCTTGGAGGAGGTCACGCCAACTCTCTTGCCTAATGAGATTAGGAAAATGCCAAATCAAGAGGAGCAGACAGGATCGGCTTTGGTGTCAGGGGAAGGAAAGGAAGAGAAGGAAGAAAAGGTCCAAGCTCATCAAAGGCGTGTCACTTTTATCACAGGAAGGTCATTGGAAGAATGACTGTAAGCATCTGTAAGAGTGGCTGAAGAAGAAGGGGCAAGCTGTGGAGGCGGACGTAGCAAGCCGTGTAGAGGACACCGAAATATTAATGACTTCTTACGAAAATAACACTTCTCAAGGTAAAGGTTGGATATTTGATTCAGGTAACACAGTTCATGTATGTTCCCAAAAAGAGCTGTTCAATAACTCCTTAGTTGTAAAGGAGGAAGGGATTGTCAAAATAGTGGATGGCTCGGTTTGCGAGGTCATCGGGACTGGGACAGTCAAGGTTACAGGAAGAGATGGGACAGTGCGTGCTCTGGAGGCAGTCTGGTATGTCCCGGAGGTACGGTATTGTTGGTCCCGATATGATGCCAATTGTGGATCTAATATACGAAGTCAACACTCACAAGAATATTAGTATAAAGGAAATAAACGTACTTGCAAATAAAGAAAAACAAATCACAAAAAAGTTAAGCAAACGCAAACACGAGTGATTTATCCTGGTTCGGTCCTTGTGACCTACATCCAGTCCCCAAGCCTCCCGCTTGAGATTTTCCTTTATCCTTGACTTTGTACACCCAAAATCAACACCTTGCACACCACTTGACAAATCCCGTTTGCCAAATATGTACAACTTCTCTTATAACTAAGAGAACACACCACCTTGTACAACCTCTCTTATACACCAAGAAGGCACTCTTGTACAATGCTTCCTTTGAGTCATTACAACCTTCCTTAAGCCTTGATTCAATATGTGATCGTGGACAAGGGCTAGTATAGGATGACTTTCAGAGATCTTCACAAAAGAGTAGGATTTGGTAAAGAATCTGAAAGTGGGAACAGTTTTCAGATAACCAGAATATTTTTCAGAGTTTTGAGGCTGAAAACTATATATTTTAATTGATATTTTAGCCTAAGATAACAACCCTATTTATAGCTGAACTCTAGAGTTAGTTAGGGTAGTTATTAGGACCATTTTGAATGTTTAAACGTTGGATAACGTTGAAGGAAATACCAGAAAACAGAAATTGTCCAACAGTCAGAAACTGCCATTAGTCGACTTGACATATGAGGTTAGTTGACTAGGGTAGGCAAATTTCACTGGGTTAGTCGACTATAGAAGAGACCAAGTCGACTAGGTCATGATAAACTCAAAAGACAAGTTTCTGAAAAACTAAACCAAGTCGACTAGAACTAACTTATAAGTCGACCAGGCCATCTATTAGTCGACTAGGGGAAAGTGTAAGTCGACTATACCAAGTATAAGTCGACTATAGAAAGCTACAAGTCGACTAATAGGCTATGATATGTGTGTGTGTGTGTCAAGGCTTTTGACATGCTATTAATCATTACAATACATATCATTAGCAACTCTCCTTGGGAAGTCTTGATCATGAAGAACTCTTGAATAGGCTTGTGATAGAGCTCCAAATGATATGACTTCACAAATGTCTTCATCAAAAGCAAGTTCCAACATTCTCCCCCTTTTTGATGATGACACTTTGTGTGCACAAATGCTCCCCCTGCAGAAAATAAGTTATATTTTCTCCCCCTGCAGAAAATGGGTTATAACAGATATAGAAACATTTGTGTTCTCTCCCTGCAACAAATATATCATAACATGTATATATATGATAAATATTTGAAGTAATGTCTTTATCAAACTTCTTATATGGTACTTGAAAGATAAACGTTAGATGGTGCCAATCATAAGAGTAAAGTATTAACTTTTAGGAGACCAAACCCAATTTGAATTTGGTTTCCATCTGTTAGTATACACATAATTGCATGAATGACATATATCTTGTATGTATAATGCAATATAAGTGTTTTTGTCAAAAATGCTTAAGTTTGTAGGAATCCATATAAACTTATTCTTAATTCTTTTTGAACTATTATATGACTTTCTTTTCAAAAAAGAATTATATGGATTACTAACATATGAAGATTTTTCAACAAATCCAAGACCATAATGATTATGTGACATCTTTTGACATGATAACAAATCATTCAACTTTTCTTTTTCTTGATTAAACTTAGTCACATTTTTCAAAATCTCTTTATATTTTATTTTGAAAACTGACATGTCTTTATCTAACATAGAAATTCTTTCATTTAAAGACAGTTTCCTTTTTAAGCAAAATATTTTCTTTTATAAATTTCTCATTATCCTTTTTCAATGATGATATTACTTTTTCAAAATCATCTTTTTGAGAATTTATAGAAGAAACTTATAAAACATAACATGAATTTTCTTTGAAAAGTTTTTCATTTTCCTTTGATAAAACTTTATTTTTCATTTTTTAGATCATTGAATAATTCATGGAATGCATCTAAAAATTCAGTATATTTACCTCATCTTCTTCTAATGCCATGTAACAGATGTTGGCGTGTTCAGTGATTTCTTCTTCGTCAGAGGAAGATGAATCACTGTTTTCCCATGATGTTTGGTAGTCTTTCTTTTTTCTGAACTTTTTGCTCTTGAATTTGCCTTTGTTTTTGAGTAATGGGCAATCCTTCTTCATATGACCTGTTTTATTACAGTTAAAACATTTAAACTTACCTTGCTTTAAGAATCTTCTGAATTTTTTTGAAAGCATTGCCATCTCCTCTTCATTGTCATCTGAAATTGTCATCTGAATTGTCCGTGTCTGAGGATGCATAGAAGGCAAGTTCTTTCTTCTTTGAGAGAGATTGTTGTTCATCCTTCTTTCTTTCTTCGAGTTGTACTTCATATGCCATTAGATTACCAATAAGGTTTTCTAACGACATTGTTGAGAGATCATTTGCTTCTTCGATTGTGGTTGTCTTCTTCTCCCAATCTGATGTGAGTGCACGAAGGATCTTGCGAACTTTTTCAACTTGGGTGTATTCCTTTCCAATGGATGCTAAGGAATTGGTTATGTCGGTGAATCTTGTAACCATTTCTGAGATGGTTTCATTCTCCTTCATTTTGAATAATTCAAACCTGTGGACAAGAACAAAAATCTTAGATTCTTTAACTTTATTTGTGCCTTCGTGTGTTACCTGAAGAGTATGCCATATTTGGTTTGCAGAAGTGGCTGTTGATACACGGTTGAACTCTTCTTTGGTTAAGACACAGAATAAGACATTCATCGCTTTGGCGTCAAGGTTCGCATTCTTCTTTTAATCATCGCTCTAAGCGTTGTAGTGGGTAGATGGTTTGGTGTACGGTGCTTCTACAATGTTCAAAGATCGTAGTTGAGCGATTGCAAGTAGATCTTCATTCTACACTTCCATAGTTGTAGTTAGATCCGTCAAATAGCGGTGGACGTTGTGTAGAATGTCCTTTGAATTGTGACGAAGGGAACTCTGTCGCCATCCTTGTATGGTGGTTGACTAGGTATGTAGGGCTCTGATACCAAATGTTGAACCTGCTCTGATACCAAATGTTGGTCCCGATATGATGCCAATTGTGGATCTAATATACGAAGTCAACACTCACAAGAATATTAGTATAAAGGAAATAAACGTACTTGCAAATAAAGAAAAACAAATCACAGAAAAGTTAAGCAAACACAAACACGAGTGATTTATCCTGGTTTGGTCCTTGTGACCTACATCCAGTCCCCAAGCCTCCTGTTTGAGATTTTCTTTATCCTTGACTTTGTACACCCAAAATCAACACCTTGCACACCACTTGACAAATCCCCTTTGCCAAATGTGTACTTCTCTTACAACCAAGAGAAAACACCACCTTGTACAACCTCTCTTCTACACCAAGAAGACGCTCTTGTACAATGCTTCCTTTGAGTGATTACAACCTTTCCTATAAGCCTTGATTCAGTATGTGATCGTGGACAAGGGCTAGTATAGGATGACTTTCAGAGATCTTCACAAAAGAGTAGGATTTGGTGAAGAATCTGAAAGTGGGAACAGTTTTCAGATAACCAGAATATTTTTCAGAGTTTTGGGGCTGAAAATATATATTTTTAATTGGTATTTTAGCCTAAGATAACAACCCTATTTATAGCTGAACTCTAGGCTTAGTTAGGGTAGTTATTAGGACCATTTTGAATGTTTAAACGTTGGATAACGTTGAAGGAAATCCCAGAAAATAGAAACTGTCCAACAGTCAGAAACTGTCATTAGTCGACTTGGCATATGAGGTTAGTCGACTAGGGTAGGCAAATTTCACTGGGTTAGTCGACTATAGAAGAGACCAAGTCGACTAGGTCATGATAAACTCAAAAGACAAGTTTCTGGAAAACTGAACCAAGTCGACCAGAACTAACTTATAAGTCGACTAGGCCATCTATTAGTCGACTTGGGGAAAGTGTAAGTCGACTATACTAAGTATAAGTCGACTATAGAAAGCTACAAGTTGACTAATAGGCTATGATATGTGTGTGTCAAGGCTTTTGACATGCTATTAATCATTACAATACATATCATTAGCAACTCTCCTTGGAAAGTCTTGATCATGAAGAACTCTTGAATAGACTTGTGATAGAGCTCCAAATGATATGACTTCACAAATGTCTTCATCAAAAGCAAGTTCCAACAGGTATAATCTAATATCTATAAGGGTGCTCGACGAAGAAGGATACCGGATCCAAGTGCAACAAGGTGTCGTCACAGTCAACCAAGGAGACGTGGTAATCCTGGAAAGAGAGAAGTGTGGAGGGTTATACAAGCTGATGAAAGGGAACTCAGTTTGAGGTGGATTTTCAAAGATAAGCTTGGAAGAGAGTTCATCGCGAGGTGGATCTTCAAAGAAGACTGCAACGGGACGTGAACCAGGTCAAACTGTTGCGGGAAAGAGAAATGGTGCACTCAGGTAAGGCTTGAGATGGCCCAAGGCATGGCGGTAAATCAGCCAAAGGCCTCAGGGAGGGGGCAAGAGTTAAAAGTTTCACAGTACGGTTACAACCAAGAAAAGAATCAAGGTATTAATCTGAAATCTCAAGTTGTGCTAAAGGCTTGAAAAATAAGTCAAGGTGGAGATTGTTAGATTTTGCCTTATTTTTTCAAGAAGAGATGATGGTCCAAGAAAATCCAATTGAGTTGGAGAAGATGATGGCTTGAAGCAGAAGAAGCAAATTAAGATGAAGCAGTATCCTTTTTAGGTGATTGCAAGTTTTCTTTTTCAGGAGTAGTATGAATAGGATTTAATTCCTATTCAATGAAGATTTATTTTTAAAGATTAAAAGGTCTAGAATCCTTCTAGATTAAGGAGATCAATTCCTAAAATGATTGATCAAGATTCTTCAACCATCCAAAGGCCAAGATCATCTCATAGTTCAAATAGGAGTTGTATTGTAAAATCCTATAAATAAATATTATAACCAAGCATTGTAATTTTCTCAACAAAACAAGTCTCAAGGAGTTTCTACAACAGAGAATCTCAAGCAAGGAGACCAGAGGAAGCTAAAAAGAGGAGCAAGTTGAAGGTACATAGAGAGAGGTAATACTCTTGTAATTTAGGGTTAGAATCAAGTGGAAGGTGAATACTTTTGTTGCATAAAGAGAAAGGTTAGATCTCTTTGTACCAAGTCTATTAATAAAGCTCTCTCAAGTTCTCTTCCTGTGGATGCCAAGTTTGGGCTGAACTACGTTAAATTCTTGTGTTCTTTCTTTGTTACTCTTTTGTCTAGGTATTGCTATTTTGCTTTACATTAAGTTTTCTTTTTGCAAGTACTGTTCATATTGTCAAGTTCCGCTAACGTCGATCCGGGAGTCACAACAATTGGTATCAGAGCCTATCAATTTCGCAACAATAGAAACTAGGGTTTCGAGAAAGAAAAAGAGATGAGAAAAAATGATAGACTAATTAGGGTTTCACGCTCTAAACTATGGTTCTCTAGGACTTTCCACCAAAGAGAGAAATTTTAAGAGAGATAACTCACAAGTTTGAGGAAAAACTTTCATATCTTCATTGATTTCATTGATTGATATAAGAGGCCTTTAATAGGCTTGTACAAAATTGAATACAACTTAAACTAAAACTCCTAATCAAAATAGAATTACAATTCCAAAATAAAGAAACTAAACTCCTAATAAAAATACAATTCCAAATAAAAAAACTCAAAATAAAGAAACTAAAATTAAATAGAGTTCTATTATTACTGAGAAACTGGAACATGGTGTCTTCTCCACTGGTGATCCACATGTCATACAGTGTCTTGATGTTTATTTGATACAGTCTTTGTCTGTGTACTTTTTTTCTTAACAAATGATGGAAAAGTGATTTTTCTTTCTTGATGTCACAAATGATATTTGGTGCATAGTTCAATATTTATATATTGTTCTTATTCATTTAATAGTGCTTTAATCAGTATAATGCTTGCTTATAATTGAGATTAAAAGTAATGATACCCATGCTTGCACGCATACACACACACACAATTATAGCTGTGCCAGCACTCTTTCACTCACACCCTAAAATGCACCCATAAGCTCTCAAACAAAGGGGTTGCCATACCTGGATCAATGAATATTATCAGAAATTTCCCCACCAAACAGGGGTTAGCCTGTTTGGGTTAAACTTTGGTAGATGGCTTCACAGAACAGTTGCCAAAAAACTGAACCAAGAATTGTTGGTCACCTTGTGTTAACCCTTGGTGAGTTGGTGTCAAGTACATTATTTGAGGTGTTGTTCGATAAAAGAGTGACTTGCGAATAAATTCTTAAAGGATATGTCCAGTTTTACTTAGTTCAGTTTAAACCCCTAAAATGAGTGAGCAAGCTTAAACATTCCCCTACACAAATAGGGAAGATGAAGCAACTAATTTTTATCATTAGATAATCATAAACAATAAATGTTAATGTCCTATACTAACATCAAATATCAAGCCATGATTTCTCAAATAA
The DNA here is from genome assembly GCA_038442645.1 of Agave tequilana. NCBI lineage: Eukaryota > Viridiplantae > Streptophyta > Magnoliopsida > Asparagales > Asparagaceae > Agave > Agave tequilana. The sequence continues at coordinate 115,839 of JAVJIF010030920.1, forward strand.
CTTTTTACTTTCTTACTTGATTTTACCTTTAGTTTACTTCTCTGAATTGTAAATGCAAAGGTCATTAGATTGTCTGTACATCTAATTTTTTTTAAAAAAAATCTTTTAGTTAAAATTTATGAATCAGGCCGGGTTGATTACTTTTTCCAAAAAGAAACCCATTATGTTACTTTAATTTAAGTTAGGTGATAACAAATTTTGAATGTGTTTGAGTTTGTTGAGTACGACACAATATCTCAAGCAGTTGTTTGTCTGTGTGTATGTATTATTTTATGCATTTGTGTAGGGTATGTCTAGCAGTTGTTTGTTTGTGTATGCGCAGAGAAAATTGGGTAAATTCTATGAGATGACAGCTTGCTATCCATACTATTTGAATTCATGTGATCGTTAGTTGGCGTGGTAAGAAATTGGGTCTATTATCTAGACGCCAATTTGAGCACCCGTATGTATGGTTAACATCTTATAAACCTATTTCTAGGCTCGAAAGGTTTCCCTTTCTTTCTTTCTTTTTTTTCCGGAAGAGAAAGGTGCATAATTCTGAATTTGGAATGGACTGAAATGAACTTTGGGGGCTGAAGCCATTGTTTTTTAATGTCCGGAACAAGAAAGAGAAGAAAAAGATGAGGAGAGTCAACAAGATTTAATGAACAGAGAGGACTGGAGGCAACTCGAGAAAATTTCTTAGTTCCATAACACTGATTTAACAATTTGAGTTGGCCTACCTGAGAAGTAAATATAAGGGCAAACTGTCTAGTTCATTAGAGCAAGAATGGAAAGAAAAAATAAGAAGGAATTGCTCCCTTATATGAGCAGTTAGGTTGGCCAATTCTAAAAGTAAATACAAGGAGCTGCGTTTTGGAGTAACATTGAAACGCGTGACAATGAAAATTTTGAGACAGTCATATATTTGTAAGATATTTTAAAACAGTATCCTCTTAATTTTGGATCATTAAAAGACGCCTTTTAATGGTAACGTACAAGATGTATCCAAATTATATAGAGTAAATCGTATTCTAGAAAAAAATCAATATATTGTGCTGGATAATGCTTTGTTACGTTGTATGGTACATACCAGTTTCTAATGTTGTATGGTACATACTTGGGTGATTACAGGAGGAAATAAGAAATCAAGAATGCATGCAAATTCTAGTTGGACAAGGAAAAGAAAGGTGTAGGAGGAAAGGGAGAGTGGCCTCTGTGATAAAATATAAAATCATAAGTCGTATGTTATTTTTGAGCTTGTAATATTATATTCATCTAGCTTCTTTTAAAATTACAGCTTGTAGTTTGGGGAGAACTATAAATAACAGTTTCATTTTTCAAATATTCAAAGTGTCACTTCCAAACCATTAAACCTCACCCGATTATTTAGGCTTTAAGTGCTCCTTTCCTCTTTCCTCCCAAGGGTAATATGGGCTGTCATCAAACATATTTGGCCCTTTACCCCACTTTTTAATCATTCCAATCGTCGCCTTATATGAGCGCACAGAGCTCTTTGTCGAACATGCATATCCTTACTTCAACCAGTTTTCCATCATACTCTCTCTTTAACTTGCTTTTATTATGTATCTTATTTCTCTTTTATTATTTGATTGTTCACCCTTACATTTTGGACAATATTTATCATTTTGTGGGGCTTAGCATTAGCTCACGTGATCTATCCCATTATACCCTTGAAGCACGTCTTTACTTAGTGGGACTACGTTTGATCCTATTTGGCATATCTTCATATCACACTCCAGTTAAGCAAGACAATGAAACTGGACATTTTGGGAATCACATGGAATGGAAAGGTCTAATTTTCCGCTGCCTTTACCAATCTAGCTTTCTGTTGCCATTTATTCCCTTATAAGTCAAGGCTTTCTTTCCTACATTTATCCTTGCGCTGTAAACGTCGTGAAGTGACATTCATTAGGATACTTCTTGATTATATAGATTGAGCACATGACATGAAATTTGTTGTTGCTACAAACCTTAGTCTTGTCTTTATGTAACCAGAAACTCACTAATGTGACCATAACTACTTCGGCATTCATCATCATGTGTTCTTAATGACATCAACATATACCACTTTCTATAACCACCAAATTGATTTAGGGTTGGCAATGGGTTGTGATATGTTGTGCCTAGTCAAGTCTAGGCATGACTCATGTAAAAACAGTTAGGTCTATGCATGGCCCATAATACTATTTGAGCCCATACCTATACGCCTATGTACCAGTCGCACTCGATAGTGAGCCAACCTATTCATGCCCCCCATTTGTGCTTGAATCAGTCCAGCCTATTCATGCCTGATTTGGGTCTCCTACTTTGTGCCTAATCCGGCAGAGGATTGTTGAGAGTTGCTAGGGTTTTCACTTTGTTGTTTGGTTTGAGAATTAAAGTGAGGATGAGATGACAAATGATTCAAATGAGAGAATGAGATCTGAAAGTTTAAATGACTAATAGACTCATAAACTAATTCATTAAATAGTACATGTTATTGTGCCATTAATTGGAGGCTCAAGCAGAGCTCCATTCGTGCCTTGAATGGGCCGTGCCCCCAGCCATACGTGCCGGGCAAGGCAAGCTCACGTACGACACAATAATAAACTGGGTTGTAAGTTTTAGGTCATACCCAGAGTACTATTTTCATTATCATGTCCCAAATATTTTCATGCCAAGCCCATCTTGCCTTGGTCCGGCCTCAACCTATTACCCACCGTACATTGATTGTCCCGGTTTCTCTTTTGCTTTCTCAAAATAAAGAAAAATATCAGCACTGGAATGGATATATAGAAATCTGTTTTGTTTTCTATATGGCAAGCTATGGCTCTTTGGCTTTTCTATGCCGGAGATGATCTTCACAGGTGCAAACCTTTTCTCTGTTTGCTCCTCTTTATAATATACTAGTCGAAAGAGCTTAGAGGGTTAACAATAGTGGCTTCTCAGGTGTAAGTTGTGCCATTGCTGTGGTAGGTTTCTGCACTCGCGAAGGTATCACACAGGACCAATATTGGTCCTCTACATTTCATACACGAGCATTCGACCTGTAGTGAATGGGGAAGAAAGCTTTTGACACGAAAAATTTTGTTGTTTCATTTGAAGTCAAGTGTTGGATACTGAAATCTCTTTCCTTCTGTTTAAAATGTTGAATTATGAATTTTTTTCTCTATGTGGTCATTTGGTTATATTTACATCTGAATGAATAGGCTTTGCTTCCTCTAGCATTAAACTGACAACTTTAGTCAGATAATTTTGTATCCTTTCATCATTTCTCACATGTGCTATCTTTTGAGGAAAAATATGTTTTGGTTGGGTGCACGAATTGATTTGAGGGTCATAATTCTGATATGAAAAGTTATGTTTATCATCACAATCTATGTAGAAATTCACTCTCTAGTCTGTGCTTAGCCATCTTTTTGTTGCCAATATTTCATTATTCTTTTCTGAATGTTAAATAATGGTAAAATTGGTTATGATTCAAGATATTTTTATTTATGGCGAGTGATTTTTGATTGGTGGATATTGCATTTACTTTCAGGGTCTCAACTTTTTTGAAGAAATCTAGATTCAGAGCAACAAAGGGTGGAGATTTTAGTGGTTCACCCACGAGCGGCCAGCAGTTGTCATCTCAACTTCTTGTCAATAATGCTCTCCATGTAGCTTCTGCTAAATCTGATGTTCCCCGGCCATCTTCTGCTAAATCTGATGTTCCCCGGCCATCACACATTAGGAATTATCAGATCCTCTGCCGAGAGAGAACTGGTGTCTTATCTCCTGCTGTTAAGGATGCTGGTAGTCAAGATGATAATCTGAAGAGCTCCATCAATCAGAACCTCGAGGCTGAAAGCAAGGGTGCCAATATGAATTTGATCAATTTGTCCAAGCCGAGCTTGGGCTATTTCGGGGAGAAGAGACCCCTCTCCGTATCTCATAATCGGAATGATTTCTTCAATCCCTCAGGAAGAAAACATTTGTCATTCATTCAGGTGGTGCTGCCATTCCTGAGCCAAGCTCCTGTGTTAATGTGGAGTGGTCACTATCACCGGGGCAAAACAAAGAGAATTGGTGCTGACATTTCCATGAGTAATCAGGAAGAGAACCATGGGGATGGGTATTGCTCTGATGCTTCTGTGATTAACCTGGAAGAGAACAACGGTGATTCAGGGATTGGTTGTGGAGATGGTGCTGATGCCTCTTGTGTAGAAAAGCAGATAGACAGGAGGTTTCAATCTCAATCTCCAGGAGATGATCTAGAGAACAAACAGTCTTGTTTGGACTGTAACTGCCACCGAATGGTTGATCTAAACGAGCAAGACAAAGCCTTTCTTCGATTTCTAGGATGGAAGAAGAAGCTCCGACTGAGGAGATTTCTGCTTTCATCAAACAGGTATATACTTTTCTAAACATTATATAAATGTATTTTTCGGAATTGGTCCATTCAACTGCTAAGTATGCTTTTTTTTTTCCTTGCTCGTCTTCAAATTTATCTTCAGTATCAGAAAATACTAAGGCCGTATTCCAAGTTTTGGATTCATTTTAAATCTTGAGTTTTTGGATGGGTTTGAACCTGCTAGTTTGTCTGTGGTGCAAACCTCATCAGATCACTTTAAAGCTGCTAGTTTGTCCATGGTGCAAACCTCATCAGATCGCTTTGAAGCTGCTCGTTTGTCTGTGGTTCAACCTTCTGAAGCTGAGTTCACCGTGGTACTATTTTCAAGGATGAGAAGTAACCTAGTTTCTATAGAGGCATGCTGGAGGACTCTCTTTTTCCTTTTTCATACTGAGGTAACATCAAAAGGTAGATATTCTCTGTAGAAAGAACTTGAGAGGTGGGGAACTTGAGAGGTGGGAAACTAATGGTTTTGAGACGATGCGATGCGATGCTAAGAGAGTGAGAGAGCTAATTATTTTTTTTGACCCTCTCGCTACCTAACAATAGGTACAATACAGATTAAGATATCCTTAAGGAGTTGAATAGCATTTTTTTGTCCCATAATTGGTTGGCGAAAATTCAACAGGGAGTTAGAGTGGGATTTATGTTTGGTATAAGAATATGGCATGGATTGTGGTCATTTCTGTCTTTTTTTTTCGCTTGAAGTTTTTTCTTTTCTTTCTTCTTATGCTCGCATTCAGTTGAGTTATGTCTGCGTGAAGTTTACAAATGAGAGGTAACGAGTTGGTAGTGAAACTAGCGTATTCCATGCAATCATATGGAAGTAAATCCACTATTTTTGTTTTTTTGGCATCTCCAGGACTTTTGAGGTTGGATCTGTGGAATGTTTCTGTTTCTGTTTTGCTTCTGAGGACTTTTGCGGTTGAATCCGTATTTTGTTTTGTTTTGCATCTACAACTTTGAGAAAGGGCTCCAGCATCTATTGCAAGTTTGCATTGAGCATTTCAGCGATGTAACGTTGTAAAGAGCAGGGCTTGACTAGGCTTGTATCCTCACATAGTTGATACTTTATGGATTTTCTAAAGGATCCTTTGAGCTTTCATTCTTTCGACAATGCTCATGTTCTCTATTTATTTCTATCTGACATATATTTATGTTCAAACTTCACATTTTAGACTTCACATTTTCAAACTTCGAGCATATAAAAGCACGTACGAGATTTTATCGAAGCCTAGCTTTGAGCTTTTTCAAGCTCTTTTACAACCCTACAAATCATTTTTAGTAATCTAAATCACATTGGGAAAAATCGTTCCATACCCACTCCTCTGACACGTTTTAAAAAAGTGCCAACTCATTTTAGTAATCCAAATCCAAATATGAAACAAACATGGGACCTGATTAGATCACTTCACCAGATAAACTAATTGCATTTGACAACATGATTTGTAACAGAATGCAGGTTCATGTAAAAAAAGAAGAGAAAATTTATTCAAGCATAAATCACCACTACTACTACTAAGATACAACACGTACATGTACCCAATTTAATGAACAAAATTAAAAATAAAATGTAACAATGACTACTAATGCCTATCACAACTATACTAACAAAGCATGGAAAGTTGGTGGTGCCTCAGGTGGAGAACTGCCTTGACCACAATTTCAGTAGTTTGCCTTCTCTTCAACAACCTGGGAGAAGGGAGAGGCACTGAGCTTTGTCTTCTCTTGAGTAACTTGGAAGAAGGCAAGGGCACTAAGCTTGGAGAAGGTGCGGCTTTGTCGAGGAGCTTTGTCGGAATTGGAAGTGAGCTTGGGGAGGGAGAGGAATACATGAAGGAGGGACCAGCGAATAACTCATTCTCCTCGTGGCCAAGCAAATGGTTTGCATTTTCTGTGGGCTCTGGCACCACGGGTCTCCGTTGCGGAATGATGTATTTCGCTTTCACGGCATTGCAAGAGTGGTTGAGACACTTGCGTGAGGAGGAACATATTTGGCCTCGGGACAATGATCTTTGTTGCGGAGTGACCTGTTTCTTTCACTGACGTCAGATTAGGGGGTGGGATCCGATGACAAGGAGGAACATATTTGGCCGCAGGACACTGATCTTTGTTGCGGAATGACCTGTTTGCTTTCACCGACGTCAGATTAGGGGGTGGAAGCCGACGAGGAGGAGGAACATATTGGCCGTAGGAGGAGGATTTTTGTTGCAGAGTGACCTATTTGCTTTCATCGGCGTCGGATTAAGGTGTGGGAGCCTTCGGCGAGGAGGAATATATTTGGCCATAGGGCAAAGACCTTGTAGAGTATCAACAAAGAGAAGAGAAGAAGAGAATAAAATGGAGTGTAAGCATGGGGTGATTCAACTATATATAGGGTTGAGCATTCCTAATCCGTTGCTGGTTAGGTTGATCCAAAAAGGAAACCAACTTACTTCTAATCCTAATCGCAAGGTCCAATAAAGAAAATAAGTATTAATATTAGGATAAAAAATACAGGACAACAGAACACGTAAAGGAATTGCAAAACTTCCCCTTTTTCTCTCTCTGGCACAAACCGAGATGCTGTGGGGAGAGCGAGAATCAAAAGCAAAAGCAAAAGCGAGCGAGAGAGAGTTTGGGGGTTCGGTTCGGTTCGGTTCTCTCTCTCTCTAGATCTCTGTGGAAATGGAGCGTAGCAAGAGCAGGAGCAGGATGGCGCCCTTGGCGGCGATGTTCTTCTTCCTCTTCTTCTCCATCGCCGGCATTGCCCTCTCCAAGTCGACGATCGAGCCCTGCTCCGGCTCCGACAACCCTCGTGGGCTACACCCTCTACGCCGACCTCAAGGTCTCAGAGGTGGGGGCCCTCTTTCAGGTCGACCCCGCCGCCAACTCCATCGACTTCACCCTCCCCGACACCGCCAACCGCATCCTCCCCTCCGGCCTCTTCCTCCGCGTCCCCACCACCTGCTCCTGCTCCGACGGCATCCGCCTCTCCCTCTCCGTCCGATACCGCACCCGCCCCGCCGACACCCTCGCCTCCATCGCCGGCAACATCTTCTCTGGCCTCGCCTCCCATGACCAGATCAGCGAGGCCAACTCCCTCGATTCCACTGATCCCTCCGCCTCCCTCGACGTCAGCCAGAACCTCATCGCGAGTCCTGCAGCTGCTTCAACTCTACCGACAATTCCTCCCCGCTGTATACCTCTCCTACGTCGTCCAGCCCCAGGACACCGTGCCTCACATCGCCGCCACCTACTTCACCCCCGTCACCGGCATCATGAATGTCAATGCCATGGGGACTCCCGTCGTCAAGGCCGGTGACATTCTTGCAATCCCCCTCCCAGGTAATTAATTAATTGTTCTTTCAATTTAATTCGTGCACTCATAGTGGCTTAGATAATGTCACTCAAAAATCAACAGCAATGTTTGAAGGTGATGGAAGAACTAACGATTTAGTATGATTAATTTTATATATATTGTATGAGACCCTATTGGGGGTTTTCAAATCTGTGTGGGACTGTGTGATGACTTTGGTATGATAGAGAAGCATGGAAGAAGGATGTTAAGGAAAATAAAGTAATTGAAACAGGTAATGACTATGCAAAACAAAAAAGGCCTTAGTGCATAGCTAATCAGCATGCAGGAAATCTTAATGCGAGAGAAGTCATCGCCTGCAGCAGCAGCAATGTTCACTGAATGAATTGTTAAGAATCTCTTAACTCTAAATTAAGGATTTAGAAGAACACGAAAACAGATCCATGTGGATATTAAAAAAAAAAAAAAAATGCTCTATAGAATCTATCTCTCCCTCTCTCCTGAGATTTTGTTGGTAATGTGCAGTGATTTAAGAAGTGCTTATAAGAGTTATCCCAGGAATTGCATTGCCACTTTAGCACATTCAATCCTTTTCCATTTTATCGAGATAATGTGTGCAAGAGCTGATGGTACCTCATCATATAACTTGCAACAGCTGCTTCTTCTCCAATTGAAATTTATCAGAGAAGGAACTATATGAACATGTAGTAGAAAGTCACAAATAAAACATCTTTTATTATTTTAGCATGCACTCACAGATCTAACCCCCTTTTAGTTGTTGATTTCTTATGCACAACAAGGTTTAAATATTAAATAGTAGGTCTTTGGGGTTTTTTCATATCAGATAGTGGATATCAGATGATATATCATATATATAGAATCAATATTGGGTGTCCTTATTGGGTATTGTTTGTGTACCTCTATGTGTGTGTGTGCATGTTTTATATGTGTGTATATTGATAACTTAGGGTTGGTTATAATGTTCTAAATGTCATCTATCTAACCGAAATGTCACATCTAATAAAAGTGTGTTAACATGCATGTAAAAGCAGTCAAGGATAAATTCTTCTAAGGTGAGAATTGAAGAATTTAAGGTGAGAACTTGGACCTTATCAAATGAAGATTCTAGAAAAAAGCACAATCACTTAACCAAATCAACAATTTTAGATTGCCACAAAGTACACTTTGGGGGGCGAGGGACAATGGCAGCCTTATCATCACATCAAAATGGGGGAGTCCCTCCATAACTGAATCTCCAATGAGATTTGGGGAAGGGACTAGAATTTCTTGGTGGGGTAGGGATACTAAAATCAAGATCAACCTCATTTTGAAAGTGGATCACTAATAATCATAAGCTTCCTTCCATGCAACTGAACCACAAAAAACCAATCCGTAGGGTCGTCAGTGTTTGAATGATTTGAGGGAGATAGGGAATGAGATAAAAATAGTTAGGGGATTAGATAGAGAGGAAAATTTTAATGATTTTTTTTTTGATTTCATGGTTAATTCCCCCCATTAGAGATCTCGCCTTCAAAAAGAAATTAAAGAAGAGGAGCAGTGAGATGAAAGAGAGAGAAAACTCATGACCACAAACCACCCCGACTCTTCACCACCCTTTGACAACAAAAAAATATAAATAGGATGTCGAAATCACCTCAAATCCCTCCCAAGGTAACGATTTTGGATAGAAGAAAAAGGTGAGATGTTGCTACATGTCAAAAATCACACCCACAACTAAACTAAAGGAAAGGAGTCTTACAAATTTGCAGCCATATCATCAATGCGTAGACAACCTTGTGCTCTTGCACACATATTAATGCTCTGCCCCCGCTCGCTTATCCACTATATTGTATAGAGACATTTCTGGTGAAGATTGTACGAACAAAGAGGGGGTATAATATGGGCAAAGATTATTTAATATGCAATACATATCCTATAAAATCTGATATCACTTAATTCCTCTTTTTTCTAATTCAATATACATTGCGATTTAGTTGTTATCGGCCTCATATTGAAATAGTTTGGAGCAAAATTGAAAGTTGAATCCCATAAAAGGGACCAATTTTAAATTGAAATTGAGTGTTCAAACCATTGTAAAAATGTAGTGGATGACATGTATCACTAGTCTGCATGTTCTTGATATAAATTTCCTAAATGATGTTTCAAACATTTAATTTAATATTGGTTTCTGTTTTTGTGTTACCATGCCAATAAATCTGTGTTTTGGTATAAGCCCCCTCTCATTATGGAGCCCACCATATGAGGCCCTTTCATTTATTGCCATCTCTGAAACATGAAATTTTCTGTTAGTTTCAGTTTCCATACCCATTTACATTATGATTGTCATCTTCAACCTTCCTCCCAATTGTCTATATACCCTCGTGCCCTCATGTAGAAACCCACTTCAATCCTTTTCGTTTATCTATTTTAAATTTTATTTCTTCCTCCCACCACAGTGCTTACCATGACCAAACCTCAACCTTTCATCTACCAAATCTACACATCTGTTACAGCCAACCAGAGAACTTTATCCATGATGCTTTCTGCCTCTACTGCTGTTATGGGAGTGCAGACTCCACCACTCCTTTAATTCCTCTTATTGGAAGTAATTTTCAGTTTCAAATCAAATTAATAATCGAATTAAGATTTAAAATTAGTTTAGTGTTGGTTTTAACTAGAAGTAATCTTTTTTCTGGAGTGGTATTATAGCTTGTGGGCCCATTTATGGCGGCATGTCAGTTCTATTAGGATTTGGTTTTGATAATACATTTGGCAATAGTTAGAGTTCGGGACCAGGTTCTATGGCAAAATGAGATAAGAGGATTTAAAAGCTGGAAACTATTAATGTTAGAAGTATCACGAACGTCCTGTAGCTTGCAACACAGATTAAATTTCTTTCTTTCTCCATCGATTCTCCTATTTTCTTATAAGTTTGATAGATCTTCTCTCCCTTCCTCTATTGCACGTGGAAACCTCTTTGAAGACCCACACAAGAGATGTTGTAGTATAGTTGAGGTTTTGATGCTAGTGTTGTTGGATATAAGTGAAAATATGGGTTGAGAGTGATCACATATAATGGTTGAGAATTTAATGATCAAGGCACGGTGATATTTTAATGTGTGTGTGATTGATATTTGTATGATCCAACTGAAATGGGTTTTGTTAGGGAGGAAAATTATGTTGTGAGAAATTTAAGGAAGTGAATGAGGATGCCTTTGGTCTGAGAACTAAAGAAGAAAGAAGGGAATGGTTGCGCTAAGGGATGCGTGCCATTTGACGTCCCTAGTTAAGCCAGCCGGGGTTGGAAAAGGTTTGGCAAGGCAACAAGATGACAATATCACGATGACTCAGGATTGGTGGGTCTTTTATTTTCGGGGACTTATTTCAAAAATATGATTTGTGTCTGAGAAATACCAAAATATGATACTTTTAGGATCTAATAAAAAATACCCTTTATTGAGCTGTCAAACCATGTCATTTAATGGTTATGTAGTATGTGCAATACTCTCTAATTCCAAAAAAGAATTAGATTCTAGACATATAACTACTGGGCATAGTATTAGGATGTTTTCTTTGTGTGTATGTGATCTTGTGTGCACCTTCGGTAGAATTTATCTTTTGTTTTAATTTTAGTTTTTCTTTTTATTAAAATGCTGAAGTAACTGTCACATTTTATTATTTCATTTTGCTTCAATGTTATTTTTTTAGGGAAATAAATCCTATGCTTTGAAGACACAGACACGAGTGTCTTACTCCGACACGGACACGAGGTGTTGGACACGCCAATTGTCCAAAATCCAGCCATGAGGACTCGGCTAAAATATGCCAATTTCTACATGCATATTTGACTAAGAATTATATATATTTGGCCACTGTTAGTACACAAAAGAACTTAATTTCATAAAGTGTTCTATAAATAGTTAAACTTTTTATCAAGGACCATAGTATATTTCATCTTGTGTGTATTATTTTTAGGTAAATAATGGTTTATACATTCGTAAATGTCGGACACATGGACACGTTGTGCTTGTGATGGGAATCACTAGTTGTTTTCCTTTATTTATGCTCTTTTTATTCTTTATTTTGGCTAAACTCATTTTATTTCTTTGTTTTAGTCCTATATTGGTTATGTTGGGAGATGTCTTCCGTATGAGGCCTATATAAGGCCAGGACCCG